>JAKWJA010001889.1:0-37122 GCA_027704765.1 Solanum habrochaites | reverse complement strand
AGTCAAACATTGAAGAATTTAAAGTTACACTTTACCAGTGCTGAGTCTATGAAGAATTAACACCATAGAGCTATTGATCAGAATATAGATTCCAATAATCTACAACTACCCATTCCCCCATGTCCATCCATATCATTTCCAAAAGCTCTATCTATTCTAACTTGAAATCTATTCTCCCCACATTGCTTGTAAGTCCAAGTATAGTAATTACCTTGTCCACTGCAAATTTCATTAACCCCCATTTCCTCTAACACATCACCAAAGTATTTGATCTATTAGTGGCAACAGGCACACAGCTAATCTATCCTTGCAAAAACTTATAGCCATTAACATCCACCTACTATAAGCCAGGTTGAGAACTACTTAGCCAGTGTTTCCATTTCTTTCCACAAAAAATCTTTTCTGTTTCAACTGTATTTAAGGCCATACACATACAGTTTTAAAATAATCTGGTGGCCTTTACTCTTTAATGACTCTGACAATGCAAACATTTGAGTTGAGTTCGTGTTAATCTCTGACTCATACCAGGTTCATCCCATATCAACCATATCCTTTCCATTCGACTGGTCAGCATAGTGTTGTTAGAGCCTTCCACCAGGTGCTCTAGTCCTTTGAAGAACTGTCTCACATTATACTTTGAACTCTGTTTCCACTAATCCCTGCTAAAAAACAACAACTTTATTCTGTAAAAGCGTTTGATCTACTTCTGCTTATACCTTTTATTCATCCCCCACCATTCAACAAAAACCGCCAACTTCATCAAAAAGTCTGGTGCTCCACCTCTATCAATAGATAGTGAAGCTTTTTTATATGCATCAGGCTCTCAATCCATTCCTTGTTGGTATTTGGTTTCAGTATAGGAAAGTTAGCCAAGCTTAATTCTAGATGTCTATAACTTCATTATTTTTTGCGTGTTTGCATGCTTCTACCTCTGGTGAAGATGATATGATCTTCTTCTGCTATTCCTTCTGCTTTATTCAGTTTTGGACTGAGCTCTTCTCTTGTCTATGTCACCCTTCTTCCTTGATCATTCTTCTGTGAAAATTGGCCTTATATTGCCATGTTTGAGTAACTGTCTTCCATGGCTTCTCTCTTTGTGTGCCTCCTCTTGTGAAACAACCTCCACTTGACCTAAATGTCTAGCTTTCTGGCATTTTACACAATACTGAGGCCTCCATTTCCAACAATACATCTTGTAGGATGTCTTCCTCATTTCGATCAATAATTGTCTATTTTTTGGAGGGCAAGTTTGTTGTAACAGTAACACTCCACTAGCATTCTAGCATAGGAGATCCTAGTTTGTTTCAGTAGTACATATCTGACAAAAATAGGGGAACTCCCATAGCACTTGCACAATCCACTCAAGAGCCCACTCCCGACCAGTTATAAGGCAATTTTGGAAATTAACCATAGTGGAATTTCTGTTTGGAACTCACTCCCAAATCAAACCAGGACCACCATTGTTTTCGTCTTATTGGTCGATATATTGATTAGTATGAAGGGCCATGAGATAAGAATCTCATCATGTAACTGATATTCTGCGAATTTGATTAGGTAAGTATCCATTCCTCATTGAAGAAACAGTTTCAGGCCTACTCAACTTGGACAATCAACATTATGTACCTCTTAATAGTGTTATTTTAAAAAAAAAACCCCCTGGGCATTCACCAATGAACATTAGCATAGCGGCAAACTTCCATTTATGTTCTGCTTCTGGACTCTTTTATACAAGAATGCACCTACTACTTTTCCCATCAAATGTACCTGTGGAGGAAAATAGGGAAAGTTGCATTCAATTAAGTCCTACTCGAATGGTCTTTTGAAATATTAACCCAGGCTCATTTGTTTCCTCTTTTGGCCCTGATCATCATCTGGCATTATCACATTTGTATTCTTCTCTGGCCTCTTTGTTACTGTCCATTGCCTACAGTTTGCGCGATCAATCTTCAAACCTTCCAGATATGAGTCCACATACTCCTCTATAGCTCTATGAGAATCTAAACTCATTTCCTACTAAATACGTAGAGGTTTAGTTAACTCAGTTTCAAAAATTTACTTCCTTTTTTGAGCTGTTCTGTGTATGGATACACCTCTTTCAATACAAGTTCCAATGAGCTACACTGCATTCAAGACTGCGGGTTTTCGACCTCTTCCAACGTCCCCTACCTCTTCCCTCGCCATGACTTCCAGCCACGTTTAAGCAACGTGCGCTTGAGGAGCATTGGGAAGGAGAAGTTTGTTTTTGTTTTTATTACATTATATTATTATTCATTTATTAAATTATTTTTATCATTATTATTATTATTATTATCATTATTTTTCTTATTAGTTATTATATATTAGTATTATTTATTATTATTAGTATTACTATTCTTATTATTATTTTGTTTATAATTATTATTATTATTACTTGTTTGTGTGTGTTGTTGTTATTATTTTATTTATTGTTATTATCATTATTGTTGTTTGTGGTTGTTATTATTATTATTTTATTATCATTCTTATTCGTTATTATTAGTTTATTAGTTATATTGTTTGATTGTTAGTATTCGTTTGAGGTATTTCTTATGTGAATATTTATTATTATATATTATGATTATTATCATTGTTATTATACTTATTATTATTATTTATTGATTATGATTATTATTATTGTTATTGTTTATTGTTGTTAGTAGTATTATTAAGATTATTATTATTATTATTGTTATTGTTATTTTATATTATTATTATTATCTGAATTATTATTGGTATCGGTATTATGTTGATTGTTAGTATGATATGTATTGTTATTATGTTATTGTTATTATGATATGGTTCTTATTATATTTATATTATTATTAGGTATTGTTTATTAATATATATTATTATTGTTATTTTATTATCATCACATCATAATTATTATTATTATTCTTATGGTTATTATTAGTTTATTTTTATTATTTTAGTATTGTATTATTGTTGTTGTTGTTGTTGTTGTGTGTTATTTTTTATTATTATTGCTATATTATGTTGTTTTATTATTATATTATTATTATATTATTGTAATATATATTATTATTATTATTATTATAGATTATTATAGTTGGTTGTTGTTGTTATTATTATTGATTATTGTTATTATATTATTAGATATTCTATTATATTATTATTATGCTTATTAGCTTATTATTACTGTTAATTATTATTATTATATTTTATATTCATTATTATTTGATTATTTATTATTATTATTATTTGTTATTATTATATTATTAGATTATTATTATAGTATTTTATTATTGTTCTTAGTATTAGTATTGTTGTTATATTATTATGATTTCTTATTATATTGTATTACTATCATTATGATTGTTATTATTGTTGTTATTATTATATGATTATTATTATTATTATATTTTTATGGTTTATTATTATTTTATTGTTATTTGTGATTATTGTATTGTTATTATGATTATGGTGATTGTTACATATTATTATGGTTATTATTATTATTATATTATTATTATTATTATGATTATTATTATTATTTTTATTACTACCTATTATTATTAGTATATTATTATAGTATTGTTGTGGTTGTTGTTGGTATTATTATTATGATATTCTTTTTTATTATTATTACTCTTATTATGATATTATTATGTTATTATTATTGATTTTATGTTATTATTATTCATTATTATTATTGTTATTGTTATTATTGTTATTGTTATTATGATTATTGTTATTGTTTTGTTATTATGTTATTATTATATTATTGTGATTGTTATCTGATATATTATTATGATTATTATTATGTTTGTTATTATGTTATTGTTATGTGTATTATTGTTTATTGTTATTTATGATTATGTTATTATTATATATTATTATTATTATATATTATATTGTTATTGGTGATATTATGAGTATTCTTATTATTATTCTGATCATCATCCTCATTCATCATCATCATTATTATTAGTGTTATGAATTATTTTTATTGTTATTGATTATTATTTGGTATTTTTTATATTATTATTATTTATTATTATTATTATGGTGTGTGTGTTGTTGTTATTATTATTTTAGTATTATTGTTAGTATTCTTGTGTTGTTGTTGTATTATTATTATTATTATTATTATTTTATTATTTATATTATTATTATTATTGTTTTTTTTTTTTTTTGGTAAAATACATTTTATTACTTACAAAGGAAAAAACCTTACAAAAAAAGTAGCTATCAAGCATACTGTCAAACTTAATCAAAACAAGAAAATCAACAACTCTACCTACACTACTAACACTTAATGCCAAAGTATTAGTTCTAACAATAGTAATGTAGGGACTATCTCAATTAACAGTTTGCTCATTTATACTCTTGTTGCAAAGATTCTACTATTTATCTTCCTTCCACCATCCATAGACACCTTCATCAAGCACAGTCCTTGAACATTTTTGCCCAGCTGACTCTTCCCTTTTACAGGCATAATGGACCCATTGTCACAAATTGTTCCCAAGTAATTGGCACCTGAGTATGTCTTCTCTATTGAGCTTAACAACGTATCCCACATTTTCTTGCATAATTACATTGGATAACCAGATTGCTCTGCAGTTTCTTTCTTCACTTTTACCACACACACATAATATCTTCTTAATTCAATTCCCCACTGAGTAGCCTATCTACTGCATCAGCCTTTGATCCGCAGATCCACATTGTGAGAAAGCTTTGGGTCTTGCAGCATTGTTGAAATAAGGCTGTTCCACTCTGGGCTTTGTGTTCTCTTTTAATGTGTTTCATACAGTTGTCTATCCACACCTATTCTTCTTTATTGAGCCTGACTTGCTCCACACTTTTTGGTTGAACACTCATGATCTTTTGTATTCATCCAAGCTTTCTTGTTTCCTCTATGCCACTCTCTTTTTGAACCCTTTATATAAGTAAGTGTGAAACCCATTTGATCCCATCGTTTATCCTCTTTGTCTAGCTAGTTCCATGCACAAATTAGCATATCGCAGCTATATTCCCTACTCTCATATTAATTCAATCCTATGCCACCTTCCACGTTTAGACAGGACACTCTCTACCATGCTATCAATGCCTTCTTTGTAAACTTCTCCAACCCCTGACCATAAGTAGCTTCAGCATAGTCCTCAATCACTTTATTTCTTAGCTGGTATGATAAATAACTGTGCCCAGAGTAGGATGTTGAAACTCCAAACAAGACAGTATTGATAGTGGTGTATCTTCCAAAGCATATGAGAGTTTTTTAGCGTCCTGACTGATTCTGCATGATCTGTCTATGAGGGGATACCATTGTATTATGCTCAATTTCTTTGTAGAGAGGGGCACTCCCAAGTATTTGAAAGGCAAGCTCCCCATTATATAGCCCATATGCATGCATAATTTGTTGACTTTTACTCCATTTGCATCCTCCAAAAGTCGATAGCGTTTTGTAGATTTGCTTGTAATCCTGAGGCTTTGAAAAATTCTGAAAAGAATCTCTGTAGCATCTTGATGATAGATCCATATCTCCCCTGAAACAATAGAAATCATCTGCAAAAGCATTAGCTGGAGGGATGGCCGGCTTTTTAGAGCAACTTGGGATGGTACTTGAACATTTTCTCTTCTCTGAGTCCTATGAGTAATAACTGAGATATTCCATGCTATAGCAAACAAGAGGGTGACCTACGATCACCTTGTCTCAGTCCTTTTGTTGCATCAAACTCATGAGTGGTTTGCCAATTCACAACAATAGGTACTCACTGTTTTCACACACTTCATTACCCATTGAATAAACACGGTCTGGAAAATTCCCAGACCCCCCATCCATGTTCTAAAAAAATAAATCAAATGAGTCATAAGCTTTCTGTAAGTCTATCTTATCATACTCCTAGGGAGATAGGTTCGTCTAGTATAAGATTAACCAGCTCATATGAGCTTTAAAATGATGTTATCTGCAATTTTTCCTCCCTGGAATAAATTCCGCTTGGCTTCACAAATAATTATCAGGCATAAACATCAGCATTCTCCTTGTTATCAACCTTTGGAAAATAATTTATAGATCAAGTACAACAAAGATATAGGTCTGAATTCCTTAAGTTTTAGGACTTTGAACATTTGGAATTAAGAAGACACAAGAGACAGTTGACAAGGCTTAACCCAATTTCCTGTGTGAAGAACTGACAATTTGGACGAGCATGAGAGTTTTTGGGGAAATTGGTAGAAACCTATTTGGGGAAAAAATTTTTTTTTTTTCTTTTTTTTTTCTGGAATATGGCTTGTAACAAATGAAGTAGGATGTGTGGTTTTGTAAGTTGAAGGATCTTCAGCTTGTTCTAAAGAAGTTAAACAGGAAAGAGTTCAAGTATATTGGGAAACAGATTGAGATGGCTAGAATGAAGGTTGCAAATATTCAAAATCAGCTAAATGACCAAGTTACTGATGAGCTGATTATGCAGGAGAAAGAGATGTTGATTAAACTTGAAAAATGGTCCTTGATTGAAGAAAGTGCTTTGAGACAGAAGTCAAGGATAAAATGGATACAGTTAGGTGATGCAAATAATAAGTACTTCAGTTCAGTTATTAAAGAGAGAAACCAAAAGAAACAAATAAGAAGTATTATGTCATTGCAAGGTGAAATGCTGTATGATCCACAAGATATCCAAGAGGAGTTTGTGCTGTTCTATAAGGGACTTATGGGAACCTCAGCAGTAAGTACCAGACATCCCAATTGCACAAGGATGAAAGAGGGCCTACATTGACCCAAGCAGCAAAAGATTACAACTGTGACGGACAGTAACTGATCAAGAGATTTATGAGGGCTAAAAATCCATTAGGGAATGATAAAGCACAGGGTAGATGGATACAATTGCCGTCGTCTTTAAGCACACCTGGAAGATCATTAAAAGATATATCATTTTTTTTTTTAGGTTTTTTTCTGGGGCTGTTAAGATTCTTTAAACTGGTAAGCTCATAAAGCTGTCAATTGTACTGAGTGTCTCTCATACCAAAGTTCAGGAATCCAAAAACAGTGAAAGAATATAGGCCTTAGCTTGTTGTACGTGATGTATCAATATATCCAAAGTGTTAACCAAAGGCTTTATGGTGTGATTAAGGAGTATTCATTGGATAATTAGGCAGGATTATTCCAGGGGAAGAAAAAATTGCTGGATAATGATAATATAGTTTGCTTGCTCATGAAATGGTTAAAGCTTATACTAGGAAGCTATTTTCTACTAGAAGGAAGCATGCTTGACACCAATTGATTGGCAGAAAGTTTATGATTAAGTGGAATGGGATATTTTGGAGCAAAGTAAGGTTTGGACTAGGGCTTCACCAGAGATGTTTGTGCAATGTTAGTGAAGTGTGTTTAAAATAGTGATTACTCCATAGAGTGAATGACAGACTTCTCGAGCGAAGAGAGAGGATGAAGTTTTCTCTTGTGATTGAGCAAAAGGATGAGACAAGGGACCATGTCAACCTTCTGTTTTTCTATAGCTATGGAGTATCTGAGTAGGCTTTTAAGGGGCTTAAAGAAGATAAAAATTCAAGAACTATCATCCTAGGTGTTCTAAAAACTTGAATCTACTCATCTATGTTTGCAGTTGATCTTCTACTGTTGCTAGAGGTGATCTAGAATATAGTAAGGCTATTCAATTATTTGTTTTCGATTTTCTCAAGCATCTGGATTACAGCAACTTTAAGCAAGAGCTAAATATAATGTTGAGTGGTTCAGCAGGAAGTTGAAACCATAATGGTGCAGAAACTTAGGATTACAAATTTGGAGGAAACTTCCATCAAGTATTTAGGTGGGCCTTATCATCAAAGAAGATGTCCGTAAGCAAGTGGTACCCATATTGAGAAAATTATGGCTATAATCAACTCATGGACAGTAGGAAGACTATATTATGCAGGTATAGAGCACAGCTAGTTCTGACAGTTTGTTTGGTGTCAAGCCTTACTGGGCACAATTATTCATTTTACAGCTAAGCTAATAAAACTAATAGAGCATGTGTTAGAAGTTATCAGGTTGGAGCAGGGCGATTACTAAGAAGGCATTAATAGCTTGGGAGAGAGTATTGCAGGCCTAGCAATGATGAAGGAGGATTGGGGCTGCTAAACAGCCAATTTGGAATAGAGCAGACTATATGTGCACATAAGCTTTGCTGGGCTTAACAAACAAGGAAGGACACAAGCTTTGAGATCAAGGGGTAACATGACATATTACTTAAATGGGGCAGAATGGACTGGGAGAGGAGAGAAGAAGCTAGTGGGATTGATCAGGGGAAATAATGCAGGCTAAACATATAGTTGATCAAGTTCAAATTAAAGATAGGAAAAGGGATGGTTTTTTTTTAAACAGGCTCTATGAGATAGAGAGGGAGATAAAGATAAGCGCGGAATGGAAATGTGTATCATGTAAGAATGCAGCCAGGCCAAAAGTTGTCTTCACATTAGGGATTTTGTAATAGGGAAAGCTAGAAAAAGTGTGACTAGAGTAGAGAACAATAGAGGCGCATGGCTCCGCCGTAAATGATAACAAAGTGTTGGATGGTAGAATCGACATTCAAACGATCATGGAAAGTCGTGGATCATCATTGTCCTACAATGTAACTAATGCAGAGGGCAAGTCGTCTGTGGGAAGAGTATTAACATGGAGGGGTCTTAGTCGTTTGGTAGCAACAACAAGCAAAAGGAGAAAATTGGACACAGTTTATGCATGGGACGTCACCAAAATGGGAAGAGGGGAAGGACTACAAAATCTCAACTGTTTAAGATAATATTGGCTGAAGGTGTCTATGCTATGTGGAATGAAAGAAACAAGAGAATCTTTAAAGACAAGAATTGCTTGATAGATGAGGTTGTTAAGAAGATAGCCTATGTAACTATGGTTAGATCTCCTATTAGTATTAACAAGATCATTTGTCATAGGAAGATATGAAGTTTAGTTAGTAGTGTTGGTGTTATTTTGATTTGTATTGGTTAGCAGTTGGTAGTGCTTTGTTTTGAATGTGGTTCGGTAATAATAAGAGTTACCAAAAAAACTTAATAATAATAATAATAATAATTAATTAACCTAAGATTAGTATTATATTAGGAAGTAACAAGAAGAAACGATTAAGAACAAGACGAACCAGACAGGAACAAGGAGACAAAGGCAAGAAGAAGGAAGAAGTAGGGAAAGGAAGAACGTAGAATGTGGAAGGAAGAAGAAGTCAGAAGGGAACCAAGAACCAAGCGAAGAACAAGAAACAGACTTCAACTAGAGAAGAATAAGAAGAAGAATAAGAAGCAAGAAGAACTAAGAAGAAAAGAATGAAGAAGAAGCAGAACACAAGTAAGAAGAAGGAAGAATAATAATAATAAACAAGAAGTATAACAACAAGAAGAACAAAAATAAGTTAACAATAACAATAATAATAATAATAATAATAATAATAATAATAATCATATAATAATAATAAAAATAAATAATAAAACAATAATAATAATAACATAATAATAATATAAGGAAAATAACAATAAGAATAATATGATGATAATAATAATAAGTGATAAAAATAATAAATAATAAAATAATGATAATAATAATAATATTAAAAAATAATAATAATAATACTAATAATAAATAATAATAATAATAATCATATAACAATAAAATAATAAGCATAATAACAATAAAATAATCACAAAAACATAATAATAATAATAAAATAATATAATAATAAGAATAATAATCATTACGAACAATTAACAATAACAATAATAACCAATACAATAGTAAAATAATAATAATAATAACAATAATAACAATAACATATAATAAAATGAATAATAACTAATAAGAATAAGAATAAGAATAAATATAAATAATAATAATAAAATAATAAAATTGATAACCCTAATAATAACAATTACTAATAACTACTAATACACAATAATAATAAAATAATAGTAAACATAATAATAATAAAAATAATAACAATCAATAATTAATTACGAATGATAATAATAATAATGATAAAATAATAATAATAATAATATTAATAATATTAATAAATTAATAATAATAGTAATAATACTAATAATAATAATAATATAATAATAATAATAAATAATAATAATAATAATAATAGTAATAATAAGGTAATAAGACATAAGAAAATAATATAATAAGAATAATAATAATAATATAATAATAATAAAATTAAAACAATTTAATTAAACCGCACACGACACAGGCGATCCATAAATGTTAAACAACCTTCTCTCCCGATGCTTTCTTTCAGCCGTAGGTTAGTTAACCTACGCAGTGAAGGTGAAAATGGAGAGGGGAAGGGGACGGGGACGAGGAATAGGCCGGAAAATGTCAATAATGACAGTTGGTAGCTTAATTGGAGCTCAGGTGGAAGCATCTGAGCAACAACAAGCTCAAAGTGAAGAACAGAACTATGAAGATGGAGTGAGTGGGAGTGTTGAAATAGCTAGACGATTGAGCTTAGATTCTGTAATGGAAGAAGAGGTAACCTGTGAGAACTCAGATCTAATGAAAATAGCAGCTGAGAACAAGAAGGAAAGCAATGGAACAGTAGTTACGAAGCAAACTGGAAACATTATAGGTGAAGAAAGTAAGGGAATAAGAGAAGAAGAAGTGAGCAAGGATAAAGAACCCTGGGTCAATATGTTTAAAAACAATCGTGCAGCTAACAATGGTATGCAGCTGAACTATTTCCCTCCACAAATAGTTAATGGAGAAACAATGGTACAGTTGGAAGGGAAAGAAGTTCAGGATGAGGAAGCTAAGTGGAAGTGTGCACTCATTGCCCTATGTTTTTTTTTTTGTTTTATAAAAAAAAAACACCAAAAAAGAAAAAAAAGAAGAAAAAAAAGAAAAAAAAAAAAAAAAAAAAAAAAAAAAAAAAAAAAAAAAAAAAAAAAAAAAAAAATAAAAAAAGAAAAATAAAAAAAAATAGAAAAAAAAAAAAAAAAAAAAAAAAAAAAAAAACAAAAAATAAAAAAAAACAAAAAAAAAAAAATAAAAACCAAAAAAAAAAAAAACAAAAAAAAAATGGGTGAGTCCGGATATAGGTCCTGAAACAGGTACATAATGATGAACTGGTCCAAAGCAGGGAAACCAACATTGTTTCTACATGAGGAAGGATACTTCATTGTTAAGTTTCAGAGCCTGGATGATATGAATGAGATCTTATTCTCAGGTCCATACACTATAAACAATAGGCCCATTATTCTGAAATAGTGGTGCTCAGATTTTGATTTTGGGAAGGAATTCTTAGCGGAAATTCCATTATGGGTTAATTTTCCAAGGTTACCACTTAATTGTTGGGGAGTTGGATCATTGAGTAGAATAGCAAGTGCTATAGGGGTACCTTTATTTGCTGATGAATGCACTACAAAGCAAACAAGGATATCTTATGCTAGAATGCTGATAGAAGTTGATGTTACTAAAACCATTCCTCAGCAGATTACAGTAGCTGATCCTAATGGAAGAACATTTGTGCAGGAAGTTGTGATGGAATGGAAACCACAGTATTGTGATAAATGCCAGATGATTGGACATCAGTGCAAGTCAGTAACACAGGAGGAGATGCCAAAGAAGAAAAAGCCTTGGAAGAAAGTCACACAGACATGGCAATACAAAGGACCAATACAGCAGCAGGAGAAGACAGAAGAAGTCATGGAGAAGTCTGGGGAAGATGGGAATAATGTAGAGAAGGAGATTCAAGAGTTAGAGAAAGAAGAGGTGCATGTTTTAAACAAACACCTGAGCTCAATCTGAGGCCTCAGACTGGAAGTAAACAATTGGAGTTCAGCCTAGCAAATTTCCCTATACTATCAGCTATACCAACTAGAAATGGCTTTGAGAGCTTAAGGTAGAGTAAACTTGCTTCACTTCCTGTTGATAGAGGTGGAGATCCAAAAACTCGTTAATGAAGCGGAGTGTGTGGAATGTGAGGGGGATGAATAAAAGGTATAAGCAGAAGGAGATTAGACTGCTTCTACAACAGAATAAGACATCTTTAGCTGGGTTAATTGAAACAAGAGTTAAAGAGACAAATAGCATTAATATTCTAAAAGCAATTGCTCCAGGGTGGAAGATCATACATAACTATAAGGAGGCTGCAAATGGGAGGATATGGATAGTATGGGATGATAGCTGGTATGAGATAAAGTTATTAAAGAGTACTGCTCAAATGGTCCATTGCCAGGTTAATGAAAGAAGCAAAAGTTATCAGTTTAATATCACAGTGGTCTATGGGTACAATACTGCAGAAATGAGGAGAAGCTTATGGAATGAACTGAAGATGTTAACTCATAGTGTTTCAGAACCTTGGATCATAATAGGTGACTTTAATGCTATCTTATCTCCCAAAGATAGATTAGATGGAGTTCCTGTTACTTTGAATGAGATCAAGGATTTTGAAGAATGTATTAAAGATATGGGAGTTACTGAACTACACTGGAGAGGTAACTACTATACTTGGACAAATAAACAGGTTGTGCAGACGCCAGAATTGCAGTAGGATAGATAGCAGGCCTTTTTGGGAATGATTTGGTGGATGGAAAATGGGGCCAGTGTTCTAGATATATGGGTGCAGGATGGCTGATCCTAGCCCAGCACTTGACACTACAGAAGAGTTATCACCATATCAGAGTGGGATTTAAATTATTTAATGTATGGATTGAGCATGAAGATTTTTTGCAAATGGTGGATACAGTCTGGAATCAGGAATATGGAAGTGAAGTAATGAGAGGAATATGGTACAAGCTAAAGGCTCTCCAGCCAGTCTTGAGGCAACTGAATAAGAAAGAGTTCCAATACATAGGCCAGAAGATAGAGAAGGCAAGAAGTGAACTTGAAGATCTTCAAGAGAAACTCTATAATCATGCACAAGATGATTTAGTTAATAAAGAGAAGGAGTTACTAATACAACTGGAGAAATGGTCATGTTAGAAGAAAATGATTAAGGCAAAAAGCAAGAGCTAGGTGGATCACTTTAGGGGATACCAACAACAAATACTTCAGTGCAGTGATAAAGGAAAGGAATCAAAAGAAACATATAAGGAGTATATTATCTCTGGATGGGAAAATGTTGTATGAACCTCAGGAGATTCAAGATGAGTTTGTCAAATTCTACAAAAGCCTTATGGGGTCCTCAGCTGGTAAACTTCCAGCCATAAATACTCAGGTGATGAAGAGAGGTCCAGTCCTATCAAGGCAACAAAGAATCCAACTGTGTACAGATGTAACAGAACAAGAGATATATACAGCATTGCAGTCAATTGGGAATGATAAGGCTCCAAGTATAGATGGTTATAATGCATTATTCTTTAAGCATACATGGAAGATTATTAAGAAAGATGTGGTTACAGCTGTCACAAACTTCTTCACAAATGGGAAGTTGTTTAAGCCTTTCAATTGCACCCTTGTGTCTCTACTCCCAAAGGTCCAAAATCCTCAAACTGTGAAGGAATACAGACCTATTGCATGCTGCACTGTGATCTATAAGATCATTTCAAAGGTGATAACAAGAAGAATGCATGATGTTATGCCTGATATTATCTGTGAAAGTCAGCTGGATTTATACCTGGGAGGAAGATTGCAGACAACATTATATTGGCTCATGAGCTAATTAAGGCTTATACTAGGAAGAATATATCTCCTAGGAGTATGCTGAAGATAGATTTACAGAAAGCTTATGACTCAGTTGAATGGACCTTCATAGAACAGGTAATGGGAGGTTTGGGATTCCCAGAGATGTTTATTCAATGGGTGATGAAGTGTGTGAAAACAGTGAATTATACTATTGTTGTAAATGGACAAAATACTCAGAGATTTGATGCTGCAAAAGGACTTAGACAAGGTGATCCTATGTCACCATTCCTCTTTGCTATAGCAATGGAATACCTCAGTAGATTGCTCAAAGAACTTAGAGAAGAAAAAGTGTTTTAATATCATCCCAAATGCTCCAAGTTGGCTATTACTCACCTATGCTTTGCAGATGATCTACTTCTATTTTCAAGGGGTGATCTGGAGTCCATCAAGATGCTACAAAGATGCTTTTCAAAGTTCTCTCAAGCCTCAGGATTGCAGGCAAATCTTACAAAAAGTTCTATCTACTGTGTAGGAGTTCAAATGGAGGTAAAGGAGCAAATCTTACAACAGCTGGGCTATACAATGGAGGAACTACGTTCAAATGTATTAGGAGTGCCCTCTCAAAAACAAAGAAAGATGAACATAATACAATGGTATACGCGAAAATTCATGCCTTCAATTCCTCCAACATCCGTCTAAGGTAGAACCACATTGTCTCTGGTATGCTATTAGTCACTACCGCTACCCCGCTCCTCCCGTCGGCCTCATGTTCCATAATCATGAACTAGGCGCGTAAGACATATACCTAAAATAACTTAACGTTATATTCCTCCCTACCCTTATAGGACAAGATTAGGAGCAAGGAATCCACTAGGACAGCCAAAAAAGCTGTCTTATGCTGGGAAATCAATGATTAAGACTGTCTGTGTGGAGTTCAATCCTACTGGCTCAATTATTTACATACCAGCAAAGAATAATTAAGTGATTGAAGGACATGAAGCGACTTAGGTCAGGGGTAGGATATGTTACAAAAACAGCCTTGATGCTGGAGAAAAGTTTTGTCCTAAAAGTGAAGGAGAATAGCGATTGAATCAATATTGAGAATATGGAAATTAGAGCAGCATGCCAAATTGTGCTGGGATCTAGCAAAAAGGAAGATAACTCGGATCAAATGGGATACACACAACTATATAAAGGGGCAAAGAGAGTGGAAGAGGAGGAAACAAGCAAGCTGGATGATACAAAAAATCATGAATGCTCAGCAAAATGTGGAACAAGTCCAGCAGCTACAAAGGAAGAATAAAGGGGTGATCAGGATACTATATGATCAAATGATGGGAGAGCAACAAAATCCAATATGGACCTGTCTTATGTTCAACAATGCTGAAGGCCAAAAGCATATTTCACAATGTGGATCATGATGAATCAAAGGCTAGTAACAGTGGATAGATTGGCTCAGTGGGGAATTGAAGTAGAGAAGACTTGTGTGCTGTGTAAGAATGATGTAGAAACTGCAGAGCATCTGTTTATACAATGTAGTTTTGCAAGAAGACGATGGGGGAGACTGCTAAGTTGGGTAGGAAAGCAAACTGATGTTCCAATGACCTGGGAGCATTTTGTTCAGTGGTGCATTTCTACAGGAAACGGAAGAGACAGAAGCAATGACGGTTCACAGACTTGTACTGGACTGAAGGGCATCTAGGGTTGTGGATGGAGAGAAATAGAAGAATCTTTGAACATAAGAGTAAAAATGAGGATCAACTTGTTAAAGAGATAGCCTACATAACTATTGTTAGAACTTCTTCTAGATTGAAAGGAAATGTAAATCAATTGGTAGATAAGTAGTTAGTATTTTAGGTGTAGTTGTTGAGTCTGTTTCAAATTTGAAGTATGCTGTGATAGGTACTTGGTTTGTATGGTTTACTCTTGGTAATTAATAAAAATTTAGTTACCAAAAAAAATATTAAGGCATGCTCCATGCTTGAGTAAAAGTTTACCATACAGCCGAAACTTAGGATAAAACTTTTGACATAACTATAATACGTTTCAAAGTATAACTTGGTCATGTGCAAAGCTAGATCTTAATGGCCGTGCGGACTACCGCCAGCCCCTAAGATCCTGTTATGGTATCAGAGCCAGATATTCTATAAGAACATGTAACAGATCTGATGAATGCGAAGCATGGATATGAAATTTTATAAAATTCATGAATTTTGGTGATAATAGTATTAAAAGTTCTAGATTAGAAGAGGTAGATATACCTCAAAATCTTGATTTGTTAAACAAATGGACTATCCCTAAGGTGGATACAAGATTGATTTATGATTATGGTTGGTTTGATAAATTGTCTACAAAGCAGGTGGTTAAAACTACTGAGCAATCTCTTGCTAAATTCTGATGAACAGGTTGTTCAACTTCTGAACAAAAGAGATATTGAATTTTAAATTGATATAAACTGGATGCTACTGGTTATGGTGCCAGAATTACTTTTAAACCTTTACCTCTTAAAGGGTTTACCTGAAACTTTTAGCAGCTCTACGAGATGCTAGAAATTTAGATTGCCGGACAATCTATATGGGTGAGATGAATCTAGTGTGGCATTAGGACCATGTTTATTTCAGTACGCAGCCCAATCTGCAATTATCTCTGAATGATACAGAAATATTCTTGAGCTCTTACATAATGTTAAGATCCAGGGTTAATTTATGCTGTAGGTTCTGAGCCTTATTGTTTATTGCTTATAAGAATTATTATAAATTTTAACTACTTAAATTGTGATGTAAATTATAGGATTCGTCCAATGCGACAATTTTGTTGAACATAATTTGTATAAATCTAAAAATTACGACTAGAAAGGCCTATTAGTAATGGATGAAATTAATGTTTCTGATAAATGGATTTAAATGAGTTTTGTTCTCAAAAGACAGCGTTGCTGTGAAAGAAGGTGTACTTAATAGGGACTATTGCATATACTCAAAACCTGAACATGGTAAGGTTTGATTGAGTTTAATGATAATTCTCCGTTTATAACCCTTCTGCGCTTATAGTAGGAGATCTTTTCTGTACAGGGAAGATACCAGAAATTCAGCATATGTGCTCGCACTATAAGTCTGAAGGTCCTAGTTTGGGTGAGGCAGCAAGGCGATGAACCTTTGTATCTTCACACTTTAATGATACGATGAGTGAAGGATTGGTTGAAAGGTAAGGAAGACCCTAAAACAAAATTATTGTTCAAAGCAACAGAGAGATAAGTCGGCAAGATTGGATCCAACGCAGTACAGAAATGGATTTAGTGTTGATAAATCAACAGATCTCAATGATGAATTATGTAAATCGACTCATTGATTTAGTCAGGATCCCCTGGCAAGGAAAATATTCAAAAAGATTTATGACTATAAAAAAATGAAACCAAGTTTAGAACTTGGTTTTTGAAACTTGATAGTGAAAATATGTTAAATAATATTTCTCAAGATTTTATGATGTCGGTTTTTTACATAACACAAATGAGTGATCATTTATTTTGTACCAATGGTTTATAGCCACATATTATCGTTATAATCAATGTATAGAAAGAAACTTTTAACGAAGTTGATGGCAACTATTGACTAAAGCCATCTACTCTTCTCAAGCTACTTTTATTTTACCAAATAATTACTGGGTTAAACTTTTGAACCTTTCCAAAAGTTTATTCACACAGATAATTGAACAGACTTACGTTCAGAGGTTAATTACCTATTTCTCGGCATATGTTATTGAGTCTGGATGTAACAGTTCGTGGAGAACTATTTGAGTGCTTTAGACCAAAAACAATTAGAGAAACTTAAATTGTTTTGGTTTAAAGAATTTATCAAAACTATCGAAAAAATAAAGCTTCTACGTCAAAAACTATTCAAAAAATTCCTTAGATGGTTCCTACACTCTTAGCGTGCCTATTGCATACTTTGCTGGTTTTAAAGTTAAATCTTTTCATTCACTAGCAGATCTTCTTGATAAAAAATTATCTGGTTTGGGTTCAAAACCTATTACAAATGATTTTCCTGAATTAAATATTAATAATGTCGAAAATCAACTTGTTGGTATCAAAGACCCGAATCAAGATGTTTCGGAAGTAAACGCCAGAAAATTTAAAACTAGTTGCAATCAAAAGCAAAGGATTATAGGACAAGGGGGTTATGCAACTCTCCCTTTCATGATGACTTATTATTATCCTCGACCTACTCCTCAGGATGTGCTAGTTGAAGAGAGAGATTGGAATCAAACTAACACATCATACAGTGGTAATGAGGTGTATGAATGGAATTTGGATGCCTTAACTGAAAGACATGTTTTCATCATGGTACATCATATGTTGATGTACTCATCAATTTGTCGTCATACGAATCAAAATAATGATCATGCTATATGTAAAATGATTATAACAGGTTTTACAGGTCAACTTCGAAAATGGTGGGATAATTTCCTAACACCTGAAGAAAAGTATGCAATAATGAATCCATACAAGGAAGAAGTTAAAAGAGAAATAGTTACTGGTGAAGATGGAAAGTCAGCAGAAAAAATTACAACCCAAAGGGTTGAAGATGCAGTTTATACACTTGTTCTTACTATTTTGGAACATTTTAATGGAAGATTTTCCAACCAAAATGAGACTATTCGAACTTTACTAAATGGACTTAAATGTAACCATTTGGGACATTTTCGATGGTACAAGGATACTTTCATGAGTAGAGTTATGGATCTACCTGAAAGTAAATCAAGCTATTGGAAGAATAGATTTATTGATGGTCTTCCTTCATTGTTCTCTGAAAGAGTTAAAAAGGTCTTAAGAGGAGATAGACCAGAAATCCCTTATGATACATTAACTTATGGAAAGTTAATAGGGATTTGTACTCAGGAAGGATTAAATCTTTGCAATGAGCTTAAATTGGCTCAATAGATAAAAAAGAATCAAATGTCTGAAAGGTCTCAATTGGGAGATTTTTGTACACAGTTTGGTGTAGAAGGACCGTCTAGTTCTAAACCAAAGACAGGTCAAACTGAAGAAAGACATCATAAAAGACGTCATCGTTCAAAATGATACAAAGAAAAGAAAAAGGAAAAGAAAGCTCATAGGAAGGCAACAAGGTTTGGCCAGAAATTCTCTAGAAGGAGATCTGAACCAAACATAAAGTGTTAAAAGGGGTGTGGACAATTTGGGCATCTGCAACAAAATTGCCAAGGCCAGATAAGTTTAAAGCTTTGAGTTGGAAGAACAACTCAAGAAGATAAACTCTATGAGTACATTATGAATCTGATTCAGATTCCAATTCCTTAATAATTCTTCAGGTGAGAGATATAGTCACTGATATAATGTATGTTGTTAATAATAAATGGCTACATGTCCAAGGGATAGTTTGTTATTGTAAAAGATGAATTTATAAATGCAATCTCAGATGGAAGATTCTTTATTTAGATAAATTACATCAAAGTTTTGAAGAATTAATTTAAAAATGATTTTCAGAAAATGTTATGAACTTTTAAAAGATGTTTCAGATGAAAAGTTTCAGAAACAAGGATTTAGAACATGGCTTCTTCAAAACCATCTTCTTCAAAAAAAAAATTTGAAAAAACCAAAGAAGAATGGAAGAAAAAACTTTTGAAAATTTCAAGGTACAATGCTAGTCTGATTCTCTTCAAGAAGTTTTTTTCCAGACTTGAAAAGAAAGGAACAAGTGTTGTAGAGATACTCTTTAGATTGATTTAAAACATGAGGTTGAAAACCTACAAAAAAAGAAATTAAAATCTTAAAGCACAAATCAGCTGATTAATAATCACCGTATATCCCAACTAGAAAATGATGTTCCAGTTCTGAAAAAGGAAAAATGTGGATGAGAGATTAATGAATATCCTAGTCCCAAGTCTGGGAAGATGCAAATGTTACTGCTCATCGTTGGTATATAAATTGTACCATTTTAATTAAAATGATTTTAAAGAATTTTCAAGTACGCTATGATTGATAGTGAGGGGGTTGCGGATGTTAGTGGGTATTCAGGAAGGATTAATTCCTTCAAGGTGGTATTTTGAAAAAACAACTCATGTTGTTAAATCGCATCAAATCATGCTTTAGACATAAAAATAAATGTCTAATACTTGCATCTGCAGCGTAAAAGTTTGTATTCCTCACTTTTCGTCCTGGTGTAAACATCAATTATATCCGCCAATTATACTTGGCACTCCTTTTATAAATGTATTTATCCCTTTCAAAATTAAATGCAAAAGGTTTACAGCACTATAAACGGTAATACCATTAATTGATTCATAAACCAACAGTCCACTAGATATATTAACTCGTTGATTAATTTAAACAAAAGTATGTGGTCTTTACAAATGGAAATTTATAGTATATCAGAATCTATTCAATCTCCTAAGAGCCAAGAAAAAAATTAAATTAATTTCGGAAAATAGCATCTGATATTTGTGCAGACCATCAAATGCTTTTTGGGACAGGAAAAAGCATATTGTGAATTTGACCATATGAAGATTTTTGAGAACATCAAATATTCTACAAACATCTCGCCCCTGTCAAATGAATTCTGAGTAGTCGATTTCTGCAAAAAAGAAATTGATTAATTTATTACAAAAGGACTTATAAACCCTCTAAATCTCAATGGTTTGTACTGCATTTATGTTAATAAAGTGCAGAACAAGAAAGAGGTGTTCCTAGGTTAGTAATAAAATTATAAACCTTTGAACAAGTTTTACAAATGGATAAGGCTCCATTCACAATAAAAAAGATCTTTCTTTCCAGATTATATGATGCAATCTATTTTCACATTGATTTAAAAGCAGGATAATGGCAGATTGCAAATTGTTTAAAGAGAACACTTATAAAATTGCATGTAATGTTCTTTCGGGTCAGTATGATGGAACGTTATGCCTTTTGGTTTAAAAAGATTGCACATTCCGAATTTCAAAAATTATGAATGATATTTTTATCCATAGATGGATTTCATATTGATTCTATGGATGATTTTCTTTTTTATCTCGAAAACATTAGAATCTCATATTAAGCCATCTTGATATGTTTTCAAGAATATTGTATTCAAAATGGTTTGGTAATCCAAAACCAAAATGAGTCTTTTTCAAACAGATGTGAGGTTTTTGGGTCACCCATGATTTGCCAGAGGAGAATTACTCCAATTCAGAGATCACTAGGATTTTGCATCAAAATTTCCGAGTGAATACTGATAAAACTATGCTACAAAGAATTTTTGGGCAGTTTAAATTAGATTTCTCCTGTTGATAAAAATTTATCTAAAAGCTCTGCTCTTTAACTGACAGGTTGAACAAAGGTAGAATGCTACCTTGGAATGTGATCTTACTAATTGGTTAAATCCAGGTAAGCAAAGGGTTAAATATTACCTTGTCTTACCCTTGGCGAATGCAATTGGTTAAGATTATTGAAATGATGCGTCAAATTATTGGCTATGGTGGAAGCTTAAAACAAGTTAATCCCATGATAAAAGGAATATCTGTTTGATTTCATTCAGGGCAAATGGTTGCATCTCAGCGCAATATGTTTTTTTTTTTTTTTTTTTTTTTTTTTTTTTTTTGTATTTTCTGAGTGTTGCCGCATTGAAATTGTCACGACCCGCCCAGATACCGGGCAGTTCGCGACCTGCCTAGGAAGCCAGCGCAGGAGGGGAAGGGGTTCAAGCAGCCCAAACCGGCCAGCAGACCAAGGTTCAGGCGCCCAAGAGGCAGCAGGTGGAGGGGCAGCGTTTAACAACCGTTCGGCAAGTTTCAGCCGTTTCAGTGTCCACAGAAGTTTACAGCCGGTACAGTGTTATTGACGGTGAAGGGGCAGCAGTTTCAAGCCTTGATAAGGATTGCTCAAGACCTCTTGGACGTGGGGGCAGACTAGTAAGGCTAGGAGTCCTTTTGGAAGATTCGTAGAAGTCTTGTGGGCATGGACTTAGGGGCTTGTGTATAGTGTAGAATTTATTACTCGTAGTGTCTAGAGTAGTTATAAATAGTAGTATTTCTATTTGTAATACATCTATCAACAGCATATCAATACAAGTCTTTCTTCCAAAATCTGTCTTTGTATCTCTTTCTTATTTCTCTAGTTGAATCCAATATTGTGAGCTTACTTGAGTTTGTGAGATAGTGAAAAGATCGTGAGCAAAACCGTCAAGTGCAGCACGGAGTCTTGTCTAGATTGAAAGTTCCGTGACAGGTCGGTTATCAGCGCAGGTTTCATCGTAAGAGAATTGACGAACGAAGGAGACGGCGTAGACAGCACCCCAAACGTCCGCACTGTGGGGCAAGAAGACAAGGAAGGGAAGAAGCAGCAGACGGGTAATGAACCAATCTGCCCGGACTTACCCCAAGTGTTTCCTCCACCAAATGTTCCTATCCCAAGGCGAAGGGCAGAAATTCTCCCTCCCCAGATTGTGCGATGGAAGTGCATAGCAACCAGCGAGGAGCCCGTGGACGTTACGGTCGGACCGAAGTGGATTTGCAAGGGTCGAAAGGGCGAGCAAGCGTTGAGATATAAGGACCAGGCTGGAAAGGAACGGGAGAGAGATACATCAAAGCTCTTGAAGATACTCCCTTGAGGAAGTGAAGAGCGTCCGAAGGAGTGGAGGCAGCCAAGCGAGCCGAGTACGAGACAAAGGAGGCCATTACTTTCCTTAGAAGTACAGCTTAGGGAAGCACTTGGCGCAGTTGAGTCGCCGCTAACCCGGCCCGAAGGAGGCAGCACTCAAGGAGGGAGAGAGAGGGTGTTGGATCCTCATCACTTGACGGGAAAAGGGAGGCCAGAGTCGAGGCTCCCAAACATCGGTCTTCAAAGGCGTCGTAGAACGCGACAAGAGGCGCCGCACTCATTTCCTTTGGCACTTGGAAAATTACTTTCCAAGTGTATGCGGGTTCGGAAGGGATGTGAACAAGATCAACACGGCTGTGTTGGTATCTTCAGGAGTTGGCCATGCTATGTGGAAGCGTAAAGAAGTTGACAATCGCAAAGGGGACATGCGCGTGGAACACATGGGAGCAGTTCCGCGAGGAGTTCAAGCTTGAGGCGTAGTCCCTAGCACGTTGGTCTATGAGGCCAAAGCGCAAGATGCGGGAGTTGAGAAAGAAGGGCCAGCATAAGCAAGTTGTGCGGGCGTTGATACCACCCTTAATAAATTTCAGATTCCCAACCTCAGGGACGACGACGCATGGTCTACTTCTTAGAAGGCTCGCCAAAATTGGGTCAGAACGGCGTTGGAACGCGGCAGGTCATGACTATCGACGACGCCATTACGCAGGCCGAAAGCTTGACATACTTCGGCAGGAGAAGTTTTTCAGTGCCGATGAGGACGATCGAGGTAGGCAGTCAGATGAAGTGGGGAAGGACAGTGGCGAAGGCGAGGAGCAAAGGCCACACCAAGAGGTGTGACAACTACGGGTCCAGCGGGCCCGAAGCCCGGAGATCGATGACAAACACGGTAAGGGTTCCAAGGATGGTGAGTATATGCAAAGGGCCGCATGGTTACAAAAGATGCCCTGAAACTGGAAGGAGTCTGTGATGTCACTCGTGGCCGGAAGGAAGAGAAAGCCCAAGCAAGAAGTCGGAGGACTAAGCCAGTTAGCGTGGTGAGCCTATGCGGAGCGGCGATTGAACAACCATCGACGCGGCCCAAGGCAAGCGGAGCCGAAGCATTGCTGAAAGGGACTTGTGAAGGGGGTGTTCCCATGCGTGGCTCAAAGATAGACATCACTCCAAAACAACAACTCAGATCAAATGGGAAAACCTGTCGTGCGTTGGTCGACACCGGTTGCGGAGGTCAATTTGGACCAAACGGCACGACAGCAAGGGGTTGGGGTGCGGATATGTCAAGCAACGCCCATCAGGGGCTGTCAAGCGCCTCACAAGCTCCCATAATTGGGGAGTTGCGCACGGGAGTGAACATCACGGTAGGCGATTGGCAAGGGAAAACCAAATTCATTGTCGCCCCCAGACAATATGTTTGATGTATTGATTAGGGCAGAATTTCTTCAGCCAATCCATGCGTAACGACCTCATGTCTGCCCAAAAGCATTGACAATAAACGGAGAAAGGAAGGGAATATACAGTTCCCATGGTGAGAGGGCGCAGGCAACGGAGGGACAAGGCTAGACTCACGCCATGAAAGCTCGGAGAAGAAAATGGTGCTCGAAAGACCATGCCACGAGCGACAGTAAGAGGGTCCGAAGAGGAACGCTGACGTGATGAAGAAAACGCGGAGCACCTTCCTTGTTTGAGGAAGGTATTCGGAAGATGAGTAAGCGAGTTGATGGTCGCCCGTCAGACTTCAACACCGAACGGACGTAATGCGGACGCGGACGTTGCATATCAGGTGGGGGAGTTGTCACGACCCGCCAGCTACCCGAGACAGTTCGAGACCTCCTAGGCGCCCAGCAGCAGGCGCACGGGGTCAAGAGCCCCAAAACCGGCCAGCAGGAGACCAAGGTTCAGGACAGCCCGCAAGCAGGCAGCAGTTAGAGGGGCAGCAGTTACAACCAGGTTCGGCAGTTTACAGCCGATTTCACACGCAGTATACAGCCGTACAGCATATTACTGAGGGAAAAAGGGGAGCGGTTTCAAGCCGTGATTGGCTGCTCAAGGCCTCTGGACGTGGGGCAGACTAGTCAAGGGCTAGGAGTACTTTTTTGGAAGCTTAGTAGCATGTCTTGTGGGCATGGACTTAGGGGCTTGTGTATAGTGTAGCTTTATTTACTCTTAGTGTCTAGAGTAGTTATAAATATGGGTCTTTGTATTTGTAATACATATCAACCAGATATCAAGACAAGTCTTTCTTCCAAAATCTGTCTTTGTATCTCTTTCTATTTCTCTTGCGATCCAATATTGTGAGGGCCTTACTTGAGTTTGGGAGATACGTGAAAGATTCTGAAGGCAAACCGCAAGTGCCCGCACGGAGTCTTGTATAGATGAAAAGTCCGTGACAAAAGGATCTGGTATTGTTAAATGCGTTTTAAAATTTCAGGATGATTTATATAATCAGAAATGTATTATTAGAACTGATGCCCAATCAGTCAAATATATGTTTGATAAAGACTTTAAGCATGATATTTCGAAGTTAATGTTTGCCAGATGGCAAGCACAATTAGCTCCTTTTGACTTCGAGATCAATTATAAAAAGGGAACTGATAATTCACTTCCTGATTTCTTATCAAGAGAATTCTTGAATTAATTAATTTCCTTGTTTAAAATGTCCTCTTATCAGTTTTTCCTTGGAGAAAAGACTCTCACTACTATTCTAAAAATTCTACCTTTAGATAAAGACTTAAAAGAAAGGATCTTAGACATAATTGTTGATGATCTTGCTATGGATTTTTCGTTTATTAGGGTCCTCGATATTTCTGACCGTTTCCTGGATGATAATGAATGCGGAAGTTTCTATTTGAGGGATATTTCTCAGATTATGCTAATATGTTATATATATCTTGCAGTATGGCAGGCACTGCGCCTCCGCCATGGTCACATGTACGTGGTCGTGGAGGAGAACATCAAGGAGGTGAAATCATCTCTTCACATCTACAAGGGCGTGTACGGATCCTCGTTCCCAGTTATACAGCATGGGAAACAAAAACACCTGATTAATCAAAGGTTGGAAGAAGCTTCTCATTCAGCGTCCTCTTCATTAAATCTTAAGGATATTCCTAAAGATATTTCATTATATGAACAAATTCAAGCTATTTGCCAGACAAAAGAGCAAAGTTATACTATGTTCTCTGAGCCCAAGAAATGACCGGTCAGCATTCCAGAGAAACGGCAAAGAAAGAAATTATTTTCTGTTTAGGAACTCTGATATCAGAGAAGTAATGAACCTGGAAATTACTCAAGGTCTCTTACAAGGATTACTATTTTCCCTAGCGAGGCTTAGTTGTCTCGGACCCCGCTATTATGAATTATTCAAGATATACTAGAAGTGCTAATTTCACACTTCTCGATGTTTGAGTAAAAGTGATTATAACCTTCTCCAAAATCACAATTAAAAGATCACATATCGTGAAGATTGGGGAATATCCACTATGCAGAGAGGCAATTGACAAGGAAAAGGTTGGAAATAGGAATTTACACTATTGTGAATTATATCAAGCTTTTCACAAAGTCTTTTATTATAATAACAGGCAAAGTAAGCAAAATTGGTTAAAAAATATGTGCTAAAGTTTTGCAAAAAACTTAACCAAAGGTGGTTTGGTAAAATTGGTGGTCTATGCATGGACCAAACAGTAAAAAATTTTGCCGATAATTTTTATTTTATACAAAGAGTGGGCAAAAGTATCCCCATTTATAACAAATCTATTTTTACAAGATCATGTCTCATGTATTGAGAAAATTGATCAACTGTACTTTTTTATAGAATTTTCTATTCCATGGATCCATAAATGGACTCCGAAAGTGGGTTATACCCCAATTGAAAATATCCCTTGGTTATATAGAAAATATTTACAAATTGTTTGGGATAAATTAAAACAGTAAAGATCCAGCAACGGGTAAATTATATGGACAAGAACTCTAGATCAATCACCATGCACTATAAAGATTATAAGGACTTACCTCAAAGGGATATCTCCGCAAGGAAGGTTCAGTGAAAAACATATCGCCAGTAAGATTTCCATGTAAGACGGAAAGAAGGACGAAAGGATTAAACAACTACCTGGGCGCAAATAAAAAGAACTATTAACAGATATTGAAGGGGGGAAAAAGTTTTTTTTTTTTTTTGATAAATCAGGCACCATCTTATTGAGAGAAGGGGGACACAAAGTGATACAGCTGATGGGCAGCAGTAGACCAAAATATGGAAGCTAGCAGAAGGTCAAGTACAGAAAAAGGGAAGATTTCCGTCGCCGTCCATGAAGGAGAACAGAGTAGCACAATAAAGAAAATCTGAACGGGAAGGATAAGATTTAAAAATCTTCCAGGAAATTGTATCTTTACAGGGTTCAAGATTAGAAATCTATCAGAAATCCTTAGTCTTGAATAAAATAGGGTTTTAAAACCGTATGTAGGTGGCCCATATAAGGGGACCCCACTTTGTGTTTTTCATTTTTTCTATATAAAGAGCATCATAGAGGCATAACATATGTTCAGACTATTAGTTTGTTCTCTATTCTCGCTTTTGTAAACACCGTTTCTTGGGAACCAAATAATTGATAATCGCTTTAGGTTTGAAGATTTGTTCTTGTAAGGTATTTTCTTTTATTACTTGTTATTGAGTATTTCTCTTTTATGATTGTCGCCTACATGGCAGGATAAGAATTTTCATATCTATGCCACTTGCATAATTATGTATGATGGTTGTGTCAATATTGGATCTAATCAAGTTAAATGAATCTATTTATAGTTATTAAAATCTTTTATCACAAAGTTTGACTTGGTTTCAAGATGGTGTAAGCTGTGTTAAGATAGCGAGCATGTGGTATGTAAGGCCCGTTCAAGAAGAAGAAAGAGGCAGGCTGAAACCCGTGTGAGACTGCTATCCATTAATATAAGAAAAGCTCCATGCTTGAGTTAAAAGTTTAACCATACAGCCGAAACTTATGATAAGAGATTTTCACATAATATAATACATTTCAAAGTATAACTTGGTCCTGGCAAGCTAGATTGAATGGTCGCGCGGACTACCAGCCAGCGCCCCTAAGATCTTGGTAATTCATTATTAAAATGTCCTCTGCATCGTTTTCCTTGGAGAAAAGACTCTACTACTATTGTCTAAAAATGCTACCTGTTAGAATAAAGCGACACTTAAAGAAAGGATCTTACGGACATCTTTAATTAGGGGATCGATATTAGGATCTTCCCGACTGATAATGACTGGGAATTGATATTGAGGGAGATTTTAAGATTTATATAATATGTTATATATCTTTGCAGATGGCAGCAATCAGCCTCCGCCATGGTCACATGTACGTGGTCGTGAAGGAAGGAGTCGAGGAAGGGGAGGATCATCCTTTCACACTTTACAAGGTGGTCATAGCGACTCCTCTTTCGCCAGTGTTATACAGCAGGAAACAAAACAATGAATTTAAATCAAAGGTTGGAGAAGACTTCATTCACAGCTTCTCTTCAAGTAACTCTAAGGATAGGTTCTTAAATAAGAGTGCATAGTATGAACAAATTCAAGCATACTTGCAGACAAAAGAGCAAAGTTATACTTATGCTTCTCTAGCCAAAGAAACTGACCCAGTCAGCATTCCAGAAGAAACGGCAAAGAAAGAAATTATATTTCTTTTAGAGAACTCTGATATTCACAGAAGTAATGAACCTTGAATATACTTCAAAGGTCTTTTTCAAACATATATTTTACTGATTGGGCATCAGTTCTAATAATAAATTTCTTATTATATAAATCATCCTGAAATTTTAAAACGCATTTAACAATACAGAGCATTTCATGCGCAACAGTCGCATATTTGCGCTGAGATTCAGACAGTTGCCTGAATAAAATCGAACAAGATATTCAGTTTTGTCATGGGGATTAACTTGTTTTATGATTCCACCATAGCCAATATTTGACGCATCAGTCTCAATAATCTTAATCCAATTTGGATTAGCAAGGGTAAGACAAGGTAAATATTTAACCCTTTGCTTAATGGATTTAACCAAATTAGTAAGATCATCATTCCAAGGTAGCATTCTACCTTTCTTCAACCTGTCAGTTAAAGGAGCAAGATATTTAGATAAATTTTTATAAAAAGGAAGGAAATAGTAAGATTTATACTGCCCAAAACAATTCTTTGCTAGCATGTGTTTGATCAGTTAACTTTCATCAAGAATTTGATGGCAAAATCTATGGATCTCTGAATTGGAGTAATTAACCTTGGCCAATTTGGGACCAAAATCTCACGATTCTTGTTTGAAAAAAGATCATTTTTGGTTCTGGATATTAACCAAACCATTTGGAATAGCACTATTGGTTGAAATAATCAAAGATGCTATATGAGATTCTTAATGTTTAGAATACAACAAGAATATATCATACTTACAAACAATAAAACTTAGGATGAAAAAGGGTTGACATAACTATAATACGTTTCAAAGTATTAACTGGTCATGTGCAAAAGCTAGATATGAATGGAAGTGCGGATGTGTATGCCGCCAGGTCACACCTAAGATACTGATTATAGGTATCAGAGCAGATATTTCTATAAGACACATGTAACAGATCCTGATGAATGCAAAGCGCCCCACGCAATGGCATGAATGTTTATCAAATTAATGAATTTTGGTGATAATAGTATTAAAGTCTAATAGAAGAGGTAGATATGTACCTCAAAATTCATGATTTGTTTAAAAAAATGGATATCCCCAAGGTGGATACAAGTGATGATTTATGATTCATGGTGGTTTGACAAATTGTCGTAACAAAGCAGGTGGGTAAACAATCCTGAGCAATCTCTTGATCTAATTCTGATGAACAGGTTGTCAAACTTCTGAACAAAGAGATATTGATATTTATAAATTAGATATAACTGGATGCATATGGTATGGTGCAGATTGCTTTTAAACCTTTAACTCTTAGGGTTACCTGAAACTTTCTTAGCAGCTCTACGAGAGTGCTATAAATTGAGATTTCAGACCAATCTCTTATGGGTTCGATTGAATCTACTGTGGGGCATATGGACCGTTTATTTCAATACGAAGCCACCAATAGGAATATCTCGGATCATGAGATAGAATATTCTTGTGCTCTTACATTAAATGTTAAGACCCATGGTTATAATTATGTTGCTAGGTTCTGAGACTTATTTGTTTATTCTATAGAATTTATTATAAATTGCAATCTCAGACGAAAGTTCTTATTAGATTAAATTACATCAAAGTTTTGAAGAATTAACTTTTAAAAATTGATATTTCAGAACAATAAATTAGAAAGATGTTCAGATGAACAAGCTTAGAAACAAGAGTTTTAGAAATGGATTTTCAAAACCATCTTCTTCAAAAAAAATTTGAAAAACCAAAGAGATGAAGAAAAAACTTTAGAAAATTTCAATTACAATGTGAGTACCTTATTCTAGTTCAAGAAGTTTTTCCTGACTGAAAAGAAAGGAACAAGTGTTGTAAGAGAACTTCTTTAGAAGTGATTAAAACATGAGGTTGAAAACCTTAAAAAAAGAAATTAAAGTACTTAAAACAGAAATCAACTTGATAATAATCACCGTATCCCAACTAGAAAATGATTTTTCCGGTTTATGAAAAAGGAAAAACTGTGGATGGACGGGATTAATGAATCTCCTAGTGACCAAATTCTGGGAATGAGCAAATTGTATGTCATCGTTGGTATATAGAATTGTACCCTTTAATTAATAATGATTTTAAAATTTAAAGTATCGCTATGATTGATAGTGGTGCGGAGTTAGTGTATTCAGGACGGATTAATTCCTTACAAGGTAATTTGAAAAAATACTAATGTTGTTAAAATCTGCATCCGAAAGTAATGCTTTAGACCATAAAATTATAAAATGCTAATACTTGCATCTGCAGAGTTAAAGTTTGTATTTCTCACTTTTTCTCCTGGTTAAAAAGCAATGATATCCAGCCAATTAGACTTGGCACTCTTTTATAAATGTTATTATCCCTTTTCAAAATTAAATGCAAAAGGTTTACAGCAAATTAGTAATGGTAATATCATAATTTTGAAGTTCATAACCGAACCAGTCACCTAGAGGAGTTAAAGTCTTGATTCATTTAAAACAAAAGCATGTGAATCTTTACAAATGGAAATTTATAGTATCTCAGAATCTCTTCAATCTCCTAAGATCCAAGAAAAAATTAAATTAATTTCTGGAAAAATAGCATCTGATATTTGTGCAGACCATCCAAATGCTTTTTGGGACAGGAAAAAGCATATTGTGACTTTGCCATATGAAGATTCTTTTGATGAATCAAATATTCCTACAAAATCTCGCCCCTGTCAAATGAATTTTGAATTAGTCGATTTCTGCAAAAAAGAAATTGATAATTTATTACAAAAGGGACTTATAAAACCCTCTAAATCTCCATGGTCTTGTACTGCATTTTATGTTAATAAAGCTGCAGAACAAGAAAGAGGTGTTCCCAGGTTAGTAATAAATTATAAACCTTTGAACAAAGTTTTAAAATGGATAAGGTATCCCATTCCAAATAAAAAAGATCTTCTTTCCAGATTATATGATGCCAATATATTTTCAAAATTTGATTTAAAATCAGGATATTGGCAGATTCAAATTTTTAAAGAGCATACTTATAAAACTGCGTTTAATGTTCCTTTCGGTCAGTATGAATGGAACGTTATGCCTTTTGGTTTAAAAAATGCACCTTCCGAATTTCAAAAAATTATGAATGATATTTTTAAGAAACAAATCTTCAAACCAAAGTGATTATTATTATTGCTCACAAGAAAGGTTTTTACAAAAGAGAGAAGAGAGAAAACTAATATTCTGAACTTATGTTATGCCTCTGATTGAGGCTTCTTATATAGAAAAAAGAAAAAACAAAGTGGGGTCCTTATATGGGCCCTACATACTGTTTTAAACACTATTTTATTCAAGATAAGATTTTTGATAAGATTTCTAATCTTGAACCTTGTAAGGATAAAATTTCTGATAAAATTTTAAATCTTATCCTTCCCTTTCAGATTTTTCTTTATTGTGCTATCTTTATCCTTCATGGACGCGAGGAAATCTTCCACTTTTTGTAATTGTCCTTCTAAGTCCCCATTAAAAATGAAGAAAAGGGGCAGCCTGAAACCCTTGTTAGAACTGCTATCCATTAATATTAAGGCAAGCTCCATGCTTGAGTAAAATTTTACCATACAGTCGAAACTTAAGATAAAACTTTTGACATAACTTTAATACGTTTCAAAGTATAACTTGGTCATGTGCAAAGCTAGATCTGGATGGCCGCGCGGACTACCGCCAGCCCCTAAGATCCTATTATGATTTTAAATCTTATCCTTCCCTTTCAGATTTTTCTTTATTGTGCTATCTTTCTCCTTCATGGACGCGAGGAAATCTTCCACTTTTTGTAATTGACCTTCTGATAGCTCCATATTTTTGTCTACTGACTGCCCATCAGCTGTATCACTTTTTCCACTTCTCATAGAAGTGTCTGATTTATCAAACTCTTCAATATCTGTTAATAAGTTCTTTTTAATTTTGGCAGGTAGTGTTCTCTATTTCTTCCTTATTTCCGTCTCTGAATGGAAATTCTTCTGCGAGAATGTTTAACTGAAATTCAGGCCAGAAGATATCCTTGAGGGGAAGTCATGGATAAATCTTTTATTTTTAGTGCTGGTGGTGATTTGATCCAGTAGTTCTTGTCCATATAATTGACATGGTGCTGGATCTTTACGGTTTAATTTATCCCAAAAATTTGTAAAATATTTTCTATATAAACAAGGGATATTTTCAATTGGGGTATAACCCACTTCCAGAGTCCATTTATGGATCCATGGAATAGAAAATTCTATAAAAAAGTACATTTGATCAATTTTCTCAATACATGAGACATGATCTTGTAAAAATAGATTTGTTATAAATAGGGGAGACTTTTGCCCACTCTTTGTATAAAATAAGAAAATTATCGGGCAAAATTTTTACTATTGGTCCATGCATAGACCGCCAATTTAAAAACCAATTTAGTAAATTTTTTGCAAAAACTTAGGCAAACAAACATATTTTTAGGAATCAGTGGGCTTTATATTGCGTTAGTATAATAAATACTTTGGAAAAGCTTGGATATCATCCCAATGGTAAATTATATTTAAACCTTCACTGATGAAAATGGCCTCTCCTTGCCATAGTGGAGATGGCCCCATATTCAGCTATCTTAATCTGCCTTAATTGTGATTTTGGAGAAGTTATAAACACTTTTATCAAAATCGAAAAGAAGTGTTGAAATTATGCACTTCACAGTATAACTTAGAATAGATTCATAATAGGTCCGAGACTTATAAGCCTCGCCAGGAAAAATATACACCTGTGTAAGAACTTTGAAGTATATTCCAGGTTCATTACCTCTTGAATATACAGAGTCTCTAAGAAATATAATTCTTTCTTGACATTTTCTCTGGAATGTGTGATGGGCACTTCTTTGGCTAGAGAAGCATAAGTATAACTTTGCTTTTTGTTGCAAATATGCTAAATTGGTCATTAATGAAACTATCTTTAGGAATTATCTAAGATTTATTGAAGATGAAGTGATGAAGAAGCTTCTAAGCCTTTGGATAATCAGGTGTTTTACATGCTGATAACTGGGAAAGAGGAGTCGTATGACGACCTTGTAGAGTGTGAAGAGGATGATCTTCCCCTTCCTCGACTCCTTCCTCCACGACCACGTACATGTGACCATGGCGGAGGCTCATTGCCTGCCATACTGCAAAGATATAATAAACAAATTAGTATAAATCTGAGAAATATCCCTCAATATCAAATTCCCAGTCATTATCAGCCAGGGAAAGGTCAGAATATCGAGACCCTAATATAAAGAAATCCATAGCAAGATCGTCAACAATTATGTCTAAGATCCTTTCTTTTAAGTCTTTATCTAAAGGTAGAATTTTTAGAATAGTAGTGAAAGTCTTTTCTCCAAGGAACAACTGATAAGAGGACATTTTAAACAAGGAAATTAATTAATTCAAGAATTCTCTTGATAAGAAATCAGGAAGAGAATTATTTCCCTTTTTATAATGGATCTCGAAGTCCAAAAGGAGCTAATTGTGCTTGCCATCTGGCAAACATTAACTTCGAAATATCATGCTTAAAGTCTTTATCAAACATATATTTGACTGATTGGGAATCTTCTAATAATAAATTTCTGATTATATAAATCATCCTGAAATTTTAAAACGCATTTAACAATACAGAGCATTTTATGCGCAACAGTCACATATTTGCGCTGAGATTCAGACCATTTGCCTGAATCAAATCGCACCCCCCCCCCCACCCTAACAATATCATTCAGTTTTGTCATGGGGATTAACTTTTTAGATCACAATAGCCATATTTTGACGCAATCAGTCTCAATAACTTAATCTAATTTGGATTAGCAAGGGTAGACAAGGGAAATAGTTAACTTTTGCTTTAAGGGATTTAACAAATTATAAGATCATTCATTCCAACCCTGGTCGCATTCTTACTTCTTAACACTGTCAGTTAAAGGACGATAGATAGTTAGAAAATTTTATAAAAAGGAGACATATAATTTAAAACTACTCAAAAATTCTTTGTAGCATGTTTTATCAGAGTAATTTCTTTGGAATTTTGATGCAACAATCTATGGATCTGAATGGGAGTAAGTAATCTCTCCCTTGGCAAATTGGGGACCCAAAAAAAAACCTCACATCTGTTGAAAAAGGACGTCATTTTGGTTTTGGATATCACCAAACCATTTGAATAAACAATATTTTGAAAATATCAAAATACTAAATAGAGATTCTAAGTTTTAGAAAGAAACAAGAAATAAAATATCATCAATTATAAACCAATAATGAAATCCAATCTATGGGTAAAAATATTATTAGATTTTTTAAATTTGGAAGGGTGCGTTTTTAAACAAAAGGCATACCGTTCCATCATAATGAACGAAGGAACATTAAACGCAGTTTTATAAAGTATGCTCTTTAAAATTTGGAATTACCAATATCATGATTTTAAATCAAATTTTGAAAATATATGGCATCATATAATCTGGAGAAAGAAGAATCTTTTTTATTGGAAGGGAGATACCCTTATCCTTTTTAAAACTTCTGTCTAAAAGGTTATACTTTATTACTAAACGGGAACCCCCCCCCCCCCCACTCCTTTTTTACTGTTGTTTTTTTTGCAGCTTTATTAACTAAAATGCAGTACAAGACAATGGAGATGATTAGAGGGTTTAAGGTCCCTTTGTAATAAATTATCAATTTCTGTTTTGCAGAAATTGACCTAATTCAGAAATTCATTTGAACAGGGGCGAGGAGATGTTCTAGGCATATTTGATTCATTCAAAGGAATCTTCATATTGGCAAAGTCACAATTATGGTTTTTTGTCTGTCCCAACACGCATTTGGAGGTTGCACCAATATCAGATGCTATTTACCGGATAATCAATTTAATTTTTTCTTGGATCTTAGGAGATTGAAGATTTGAGATATTCAAACTATAAATTTACCATTGGTAAAAGATCAAGATGCTTTTGTTTTTTTAAATGAATCAAAGAGTTTAATATCTCTAGTGAATGGTTCGGTTATGAACTCAAAATTAATGGATATCATTATAATTTTGCTGTGTTTGTAAAACCTGTGTGCCATTTAATTTTGAAAAGGGGTAAATGGGTTGGTGTAAATAACATTATAAAAGGCGTGCCAAGTTACTTGGGGATATTAAGTGTTTTTTAACCAGGAAGAGGAAGTTGAGGAATAAAAACTTTACTATGGCAGATGCAGTAGTAGAAGTTTATATTTTATGTCTAAAGCATGATTGATGCAACAGATTAACAAACATGAGTAGTTTTTCAAAATACCTGAAGGAATAATCCTTCCGATATACAAAACTAACATCCGCACCACTATCAATCATAGCGGATCTTGAAATTTTAAAATCAGTATAAATTAAGATGGTACAATTTTAACACAACGATGATGCAGTAACAATTTTGAATCATTCCCAGGAAATTGGGACTAGGGAGATTCATTAACTCTCATCCACACACGTGCCCTTTTTCAGAGAAACCGGAAATCTTTCTACGTTGGGAAATACCGGTGATTAATCAGCTGATTTTGTTTTTGTCACGACCCAATCAGGGGACGCGACTGGCACCCAATTACCTCCTATGTGGCGAACCAACCCATCAAAACCTTAACCTTTCAAAGTATATTCAACAGAAAATAATTCGAAGACTTAAACTCCTAATAAAAACAATTAATACTATTATTAATATCCCCAAAAAATCTGGAAGTCATCATCACCAGAAACATCTATCTCAAATTACTAACTAGGGATGTCTAAGCCCCCCAAAATAACTAAACAGGCTAGTCCATGCCGAGGTTCAAGGCATCAAGACTTGAGAAGAAGACCCAGTCAAAGCTAGACGCAGTAGCTCACCCTGAATTTTCCGCATTGAAGTGAAGCCGGGCTAGCTCTACTGTGAAGTTGAAAGTTGACGGAAGTTCGCGGCTTACACAAATAACAAAGAGGAAAACATGGAAAGTAGGGGGTCAGACAAAACCACCGTACTGAATAGAATAATCGGCCAATCCAAAATAGGGAAAGTATATCATCAATAATAATGGTAAATCAAACTTACATACTCAACAGTAGCAATAACAACATGAAATTCATCCAATAACTACAACCGAAGTTCACCCATGAGACTCAAGCCTCATCCATACTTATTTGGGAATTATTAAGTTCATTAGATTGAGTATATTCATTATCTTTCAAGATCAATCTTTCCTCTTCTGGGGTCGGTAAGTGACACCTCCGATCCTCTATTTCTATCCTGGTGCGGAAAAGTGGCATCCGTACCTATTTATACTGTACAGGAACGTGGGCACCCGTCCATATTCTATCCTGGGGTCGGAACGTGGAACGCGATCCCTAGTTCATTATCATCGGTACCCGGAACGTGGCACCCGATCCATATTCTACCATGGTGTGGAACGTGACACTCCGATCCTCATATTCCATCGAATCCTCTCGGTACCGGAAGTGGCACCAGATCATATTATATCCTGGTGTCGGAAGGTGAACACTCGATCCTCATATTCATTCTATCCTGGTACCGGAACGTGGCATCTTTCTTGTCTTTTTCCGATTATCTACGTATTTCATCAGGTTCGGGCATTCTTTTTACACTGAGAATCATATTCTATTATATAATTTATCAAGCTTCTTTTCCAGAAAAGGGCATCATCTTATCCTATAGAATATACAAGTGAAATTAGGGTCTGTTCAACGATTTTGGAGTCAAGACATTAACAGCTTTGGTAATTCATCAAAATTTATAAATGTAATCATGCAAGAATAAACTAAGCACCCATACAGGGTTACATTTATCAAACATAATACTTCACTATTCAGAGTTCACTACGGAATATAGTAACATAAACCATAACATTACCTCACCGAAAGAATCGTATCAGCAAGCAATTCCTCAATTTCTTGTTTCATCTTCGTTCCGCTCTCTCTATACTCGTTCTCCTCTCTTTTCTTTCTGTATTTTTCTTTTCTATTTTTCTTATTCAAACCCTTTTCTTTACCCTAATTATTATGAATTAAGAATGAATGAAAGATGGCAATAATAAACCACAATTACACTGTAGGGTTACCTCTTTAAACCCCCAAAGTATTTAGACTGAACAAACCCTCTAACTTTATAATCAATAAAGCAGAGGAAGAATAGTCAAAAACGTCCTAAACGTGTAATAAAGAAATCCGACCAGATGGACTTTGCGAACCTGCGCGGACAGTCGTGCTTTGGCGAGGGCCGTCATGAGGTCGTCGCAACCGTCAGAGAGGGTTTTCCA
>JAKWJA010001888.1:0-16977 GCA_027704765.1 Solanum habrochaites | reverse complement strand
ACCGCTATAAAGCATTGGCGCCATTGCACCTAACTCCTGCTACCTGTTAGCATTTTCCAAAACGTGCAACCTCCACAAAACCGATGATTTTATGGTCCCGGTCGTCCATCACGCGGCAATTATCCCGCTACCAGCAGCGATAGTCCCCCTACAGAGCCAGACACTAATAGATCACTATTTCGTATAATTCCAAAGTCCAAATATCCAACACACCCTCAATTCCAGAATGCTCAGAATACCTTTTATACTACGTGTTCGCCAGAGCTCACTCACTCCAATTCAATTTCCTTAAATCGTACGGGTTTCTTAAAAAGTTATCTACCTTATGTACTAAATTTTTCATTAGTTACAAACTCGAAGTGCTACCCCCCACAGATTTCTCTACACCTAACAGACTCCCCTTTTCCTTCAATTTGACAAGGTTTGAAAAATTCAAATACTATAAAAAGATCCGACCCCAATTTCCCTTCGTTAGAATTTCTATAAATGAGACAACAGTCTTACAGTTCATATGGCTCTATCGATGTCCACCTAACAATTTTCTTGCCATAGCAATGGCCTTGTGCGCGGAATTGTAAATTATTTTCTTTGCAGATGTGGCGAACGTACTTGCCCATTTGTGCGGGCCTTCATTCGATGTCTCTTGCGGACGTGTGCAGGGGCCCCGCCTATTCCGCTTGGGTGGATTCATACAGGTGTTGCCATTTGTAACTAACTAAGGTGATACATTCGGGTCATTCATTTATGTGTGAGCCTCGCTAGTGTGCGCAGGGGTACTTGGCCAATGTATATTGAAACCCCTTATTCCCCAATAAAATGTTTCTACTGCACACAAGATATATCATATCGAACCCCTTACAGATTATTTATGGAACATGATCGAACATTCATATTGTCTTGCCTCTGAAAAAATCTAACTTTAAACAAAAATTTAAATGGTACGTCCAATCCCATATGTTTAGGACCGAAAATAAGTATGTGTAAACGCTAAAGCTACCAATCAAACCTCGAAAGACCACGATAAGAAGACAACGAAAATATACCAAAAGAACCAAAGATTTACGTGGTTCTCTCCATAAAGGAGATAGCAATCCAAATAAATATAAGTACAAAAATACAGAGGGAACCAATCTCAACCAATTCACTCGGAATACATAGGAGGTTCACACAAGTGATAACGTAATCAGCTGTGCCCACAAATTCTCCCCCTAACCAAAACTCTCAAAGTCCTTAAGACTAACATTGTGAATGCTTATTAATTAGAAGGAACATTCTCGATTTAGAAGTCTAAACCTTCATACAAGAAAAGTATTAGTCATTCAAAACATTTTCCTTAAGGAAAACCTATTTCTGAAGAAATTTTAGAGAAATAAAACCTACAAATCCTTCCACAATCTCCCCCTTGCCTTGAATTTCTGACAAAATAAATTGTCCACACCTTCTTACTTAATCTTCAAACACTTGGCTGTCTCTCTCTCCATAATCTCCTTGAAAATTTAATGTCTCAACCAAGAACCTCTCTGAAACATTTCTCATTTCTCCAACAAAATCTTCAATTACTTTCAAAAAGGTTGCGGCTAGAACGAACAAACAACAGACACAACCCGTCAAGATGAACACCACTCCTGCTAATCTGTTCAATCATCGATTATCGAACGCACTAAACCTGAATCTATCATTGTATCTGGCTCTGATACAACTTTGTTAGGAGGCCAAAAAATAAGCAGTGTAAACGCGGAAGCTAGCATTCAAACCTCGAAAGACCCGAGTAAGAAGACACGAGAAATATACCAAAAGACCCAAAATTTCAACGTGGTTCAGTCTCCCACAAAGGAGATTAGCAAATCCCTATAAATAGAGAGTACAAAAATATAGAAGAACAATCTCAACCATTCACTCGAATACATGGGAGGTTCACACAAGTGATAACGTACCAGCTTGTGACCCCACCAAGTTCTCCCCCTAACCAAAAATCTCAAAGTCCGTAGACTACATTTGTGATGATAATTAAGTTTAGAAGGAACATTCCTCTATTTATAGAGTCCTAAAACTTTTCATACAAGAAAGGATTAGTCAATTCAAAACATTTTCCTTAAAGGGAAAACCTATTTATGGTAATAAATTTCGGACACTAAAACCTAACCCATCGTCACAAATGGGAAAATCCATATATTATGTAATGTATTTTATATGATGGGTTCGAGTTGATGATTTAAAGAGGACTCCCCATTGATTATCCAGAGAAGATCACCATGATTTCGTAATCCACTGCAATTTATTCCATTCAATAGCGCGTCTCAATCGGTATTGATATACAAATTGTGAATCAGATGCACAAGAAGGAAGAATACGCAGAAAGCAAAAACTGATATAGAGTCACACGCTTAAAATAAAAAATGGGAATTTTTTTGGACTGTTATTTAGTACTCTGTCTGGCAGATTTTATAGGTGAAAAAGACATACAAGTAAAGGCAAGAAAGTAGGAACCACTAGCTAATATTACTCCTAATAGATAGGAACAAATCCATGATAAACTCTTCTCTCCAAAGACTAGGACAAAGCTGGAACACAGGACTTATTTGCTAAACATTCTCCCTTCAACTGAAAGCTCTCAAGCTTTTCAGGTTAACTTCAGCTACTTGAACTCTGCCATCGTTGCCAAACCACCTGCATTAACCTTCTTCTCAGCTTCTGGAAAGGGAAGAAACCTTAGAGGATTTAGGGTGGTTGTAAAAGTCCCGCCAACGTGATCTTTCACTTCGGCAAGACTGCAGCTCTCCGTTCCTTCATTATTGAGGTCTCGCAGGAAATATACCTCACAATCAGGCTGCCTTCTTCCATGGTTCACAATTCTTTACAACTTTAGGGTGCAGAATTGTGGTGCAAAATATTATAGTTCCTCTTCCCATTTTGACTGAAGCTCTTCGAGGATTCTCCCTAAGCCAAACAGCTTGACAGCACAGCTGTGCATCAATAAATTCTGCTCTTGTACTTGATATATGTGACAAATTGTTTGCTTTTGGAGGACCATGAAACAGCCCACTGTGCCTAGCAGAAAGAACATACCTGAAGTGCCTTTCTAATCGTCTTGTCTCCTGCATAATCGCTGTCAGTAAACCATCAAATCTGACTTTTCTCCCTTTTTTGCTAGAAACTGCCAATCCTTGGTTCCTTGTAGTATCGAAGAATTCTCATTCGTAGCTAGATGCATTTCATGTTGGGGCACTCCAATTCACTTACAAGACTGACAGCAATACATGATGTCTTGTCTTGTAGCCGTTAAGATACATTAAACTACCCACAATTTTGCTTGTAAAAACTTGTTATCCACCTTCTTTCCGCTCCACCTTTGTTTTAGTTTTCAAGCCAAACTCAACGGAATGTTGGTTGATTGCATTCTGCATCTAAACCTAATTAAAATTTCTCGCCAACTTCTTTGAGAACAAATAATCCCATCATCAGATTGCACCACTTCCAAACTCAAGAAATATGCATTTTACCAAGATCAGACATCTCGAAATCATGCATCATCACTTTTTGATTCAGCAAATGATCTACTATTCCCCCGTGAATATTAGATCGTCAACATATAAGCACACAATGAGCATTTTCCCTTTCCATTCTCCCCAATTTCACAAAAAGTGTATGCTCATATGGAAACTTTTGAAACCCCATTTTTTTGAAATAAGTCTCAAATGCTACTATAACCAAGCTCGCGGGCTTGCTTAGTCCATAAAGAGCTTTCTTTATCGATAACCCCTTATATGGCTCATTTCCAATCTTACTATAAAACCGGGGGTTGTTCGATAAATACCGGGTCTTCCTCCAAGGATCCATGTTAGAAAGCTGATTTGACATCCAACTGGAAGATCGGCCCACGACTTTGAGCTGCCAAGCAGTAGCATTCCGGATAGTGTCATGCCTTGCAACGGGAGCAAAAACTTCAGTATAGTCCACACGCATACTCCTGCTTGTATCCTTTTGCAACCAATCGCCGCTTATACTTGTCAATTCACACCATTTTTCTTTTCAATTTCCGTTTCGTCTTATAGACCCACTGACAAAAAAACCAAGAATTTTGTGTCTTCTCAGGAAGATCAATAAGCTCCCAAGTATCATTCTTTTCAATAGTTCAATTTCACATCCCATCGCCTTTCTCCATTTTCTCTCTCTTCTAACCCGCATCACCGTCCGCGTAGCCTTGTCACGCGGCAAACACATCCAATCCTCCACTATGCGTGTGCAGCAACTCAGCTTCCTGCTCTATCACGCCCCACACATATGTGCCACCCGATCGCGTCGAATTTCGCACTGGCAGGGGGAACACAAGGGAGAGGAAGGACACATACAAGAGGAGTGTGTGTGTGGCGTCCACAAATAAGTCCGGTTACCGTTATGTCTCCCAAACACAATCCACGAGCAGAGGGGCTCAGGATGGGGGAACGGGGACAGGCGAGCACGCTCGGATAGAGGACTGAGCGCTCATCAGTTTCTTCTAAGCTGCTGGTACAGTTTTCAGCAGTTGGTGAATTTTCAGCAATAGCCTGGTCGAATTTCAGCAGCTGTGGAGCTGAATTCTCTGCACTTTCGGGCATCGCGCAGTTTTCATCTGCTCCCGTATCAACCACGATTGAGTAACGGCTGTCATACTCCAGTTCCAAGTGTTTTCTTCATCAAAATGACATCTCTACTAATTACAGCTCTTCTTTGTCAGTGATTACGCATTTATATGCCTTGGATGCTTCACTTACACCGAGAAAGATACACTTTTCTTCACTTTTGTCATCAAGCTTCTTCCTCTTCTTCAGTCTGGAACTGTGCATAACATGCAACCAAAAATTCGGAAGTGATTGACTGTGGTTTTCTTCCACTCCAAGCTCCTCTGGAGTCATGTTGTGAACAGCAAATCTGGACTTTTCTATTCATACATGATGCTCCATTTATCAGCTTCGGCCAGAAAGTCTTCTCCATTCTTCCTCTTGCTAGCAACTCCGCACCATATGAATGGTTCTATTCTTCTCTCCTATACACCTTTTTGTTGTGGTGTATAAGCAGTGTGAGTTCTCTTTCGAATTCCTTAGATTTCAACAAAATCTTCAAAGACTTTTGAGCAATACTCGCCACAGATCAGTTCGAAGAGTCTTTATGGCCCTTACAGTTTCAATTTTACTTGAAGCTTGAAGCTTTTAAAGGCTCCAAAAGCTTATGGATGTTTTCTGTAAAAAATAAACCAACGTCTTTTCGAGAATAGTCATCCGTAAAGGTAATAAAATCCTTTACCTCCATTAGCCCCACCAATTAGACACCGGTTTAATTGGGCCACGAATATTGAATGCACCAGCCTCCAAAATAACCCTTTGCTCTCCATGACTTTCCTTTTGGAACCCAATGAGAACGATGTTGTTGACAACAACACATTCTTCACAAACTGGGAAGGATGATAATGTCGGAAGACCATCACCATATTTTCTGTTGGCGAGTTTTTAATCCACCAAAGCAAATGATCATATCTAAATGGCTCCCCACAACCATGAAGGATTTTTTACTTCCGTCTTTAAACAAGATTGAATACTCTCAATATTCAAGGCAACTAACCTATTCGCATTCAGTTTCACAGCGGCAATAGCTACCTCTAGTAGGACTATAAAATTTCACAAACCCCCTTTCCCAATGAATAAAATACCCCTTTTCTTGCAATTGTCCAAACACTCACAATGTTGCTTTTTGAATTGCAGGAACATAAAGCACATTTGTGAGAGTACTTCTTCAAAACCATTCTGGCTTTATTTTATATCCCCCTTTCCCCCATTGCATCCACAGTAGAAACAATCACAAAACTAAAATTTAGAACGAAGCCTTCATTTAAATAAGAAAAGCAAGACTAACTTCACATCAATGTTGGGATTAATGCCAAGTGGTCCCAAAATACCAAAGTCCTCCACGAGTTTTTTCTGCTTGTATTGCCATCTAAAACAAGGTCTCGGTTTCGTTGCTTCAACAAAATTTGGGACTTCATCCTTGTCACTAGGCAGGCCCTAGTATACAATCGGATCTGATAATGACCAAATTATGACATCGATAGCATTCTACTTGGATTTGTCAAAATTCTTTCCCTGCCTTGCCGTCATCATTGGCTCTAAAAATTTGATGCTGTCATATTGTTGACCTCAGTCTCTAGTTCCTCGATACCTCTCCCTCTTCCTTACCTCTTTTAAACCTCTACCCTTTCCTATAGTATTGGACGAAAAAGTATAGCCTTCAAGGCCTCATGCTCCTCAGAAGTTGAACCTGCGGTTCATCTTTGTTCATGCACCAAATAGGGAGCTTTGCAGTCGTCCAGCGAACAACTCTATCTATATCTTTTGGACTCATCAATGGAAGCAAACGGACATAGTCATACTTGGCGTCGAAAGAGCGCAATATTTTCTAACCAATTGTGGGACTCATTCATCTTCTCTCCATGCGAATGCATTTTGTTACTGGATCTCCATTGTCTAGCCAAGCTAACTATTACAGATCTCCTTCCTCATTTGCAAAGTCTCAAAATCTTTCTCAAGGCTTTGAAGCTAGTTGTGCACGCTTCACATCTGGAGTTCCCTGATATTTTCGTCATGGAGTCCCAAAATCCTTAGAAGTTTCTTTGCAAAGAATAGTTCTAGGATGGGACGTCGATAGCCTGAAAGAGATTTAATTCTTCGCTTTAGATCTTTCAACTTTTGCGCTTCCATTCTGCTTTGAGCATTCGTCAAAAAGATTTCGCCATTACGCCAGAGTGGGGTGAACGCCCAGCCTCCACAAAATTGGCCATACGCCTTTGACCGCTAAGAAATTCTCCAAAAGCATGCTCAAATGGTAGTCAAGGTGACCATCAAAAGAGAGGAATTGCGCTGACAAAAGTTACTATCTGATGCCATGATGAACAGAAAAGAGAAGGCGAGGTTTAGCTGCTGCTATATTTTTTATTTTATTTATTTTTCGCTCCAGGATTCCACACTTGCTCTGATACCACTAGTGAACAGTATGCACCAAGAAGGAAGAATACGCAGAAAGAAAGCAAAAACGGATATAGAGGCAACACGCTTAAAAATAAAATGGATTTTTGGACTGTATTCGAGTACTCTTGGCTGCAGATTTTATAGGTGGAAAAGAAATAAACAAAAGTAAGCAGAAAAGTAGGAACCCCCCCCCCCCCACTTTGGGGCTAATATTACTCCTAAAGATAGGAAACCACTCCCTGATAAACTATTCTCGAAAGACTAGGACAAAGCTGGAAAAACAGGGACTTTATTGCTAACACTAATTGTATCAGGATGTACATTGTTTTTCATCAATCAAATGCAGAGAACCTTTTAGTCATGTATCATTAGGTTAAAACGCTCGATTTTCATCATCCTGAATATGTACTTCTCTTGCAATCATTGAATTTGATTTTTCTAACATTACATGATACTCTGTATATATATGGACAGAGTGGAAGCCTTGATATTATGTGTATATGTTTTAGTCTCATAATCCCTCACAAGATAGAATAACAAGCATGGGCAAAAAATCCTTCATCCAACAATCTTAAATGCACTATACAATGATACAATAATTTATAAAACATCATGTATATATGCAATCATTCCAGTTAGTAATGCTTTGGCACTGTATGTAACTCTGAATATTGAGTTGCATTATAGTACATCCGAGCTATGTGGAAAATGAAGATATCTGGTAATTGACAAAGATTCCAAAAATAGATATGAAGCAACTTCCGATTCAAAACATGGATACTAGCATGGTCGACTCTACCCACTTAAATGGTCTGTTAATCATTGGGAAGGCGATATAATGATAGGGAACAGAATCATGGAGAAAAAATTGTATTACTAGAGTTCTCTGCTCATCCTCATGTGGTTTACCCGATAAACTGGCTTGACATTGCACTTCAGAATGGGGTAGAACATCTTATCCTTAACTATACAATTTACCAGGTGCCTATTTCAACAATCTTGGCAGCAGCAAAATTATTAGGAGAATTTGTTCTGTATGATTTTAGTACCATGCTTAATTTGTTATCTACTGGCGTTGTGAATTGCAAGTCTTTGAGAAAACTTTTTCTATATCGTGTTAGATTAGACGAGAACATGCTTCAAACTCTACTTAATAGTTGTCCCTTGATTGTTTCTTTCCGTCTTGAGCATTGTTTGGGTCTGAATCTTGGAAAGATTAAGTCGATTCCTTGAAAGTCTTGAAAGATTCGTCAGTACATGGGAGGATTGATACGTCGAAAGTTGGTATCACTTGGACTTAGTGGGGATGTAATCCTCAAATTTAAATTGGAAAGAGAGCAACCCGCATTGAGCACTCAAAAATCATTATTAAAATGCAACATTTAACCAACGGTCATGGTTTTGTAGTTCGAGGAAAGTTCTATCTAATTCATCCTCTTGGTCTGATGTTTCTCTTTATTTTATCAATTGCGGTGATATCAACATGACAGATTTGCAAATGGACCACATAGGTTCTACCCCTCGGGTGGATGTTTTAAATGTCAATGTTCAATGGATGAATGAGAATTTTGAGGATGCTTTGCTATGGAGTTGTCATCCAAGGAGACTCAACCTATTCTCACATGTTGTTGGAACGGTTACAAATTTCATCGATCATTTAGTGTTTTTGACAAATTCGAGTCATTCTACTTCTCATAGAAGCACACCTTGGCAATAGTCAATTAAAAGAAATAAAAGCTTTTGATGGAAAAATCAGTCACCCCAAATCACAAGTTGGGAGCTTGCAATAAGGACCCTTATGGGGGGAAGGAGCAAGTTCATTTTTTGTTAGATTGGTGATGGAGTTAAGTTGTCTCTATTTAAAGTGACTGAATTATTCTGTCTTAACTATTTACACCTAGCTATCATAAAGTAGACATTCTTTTAATATCTAATTTAGGGCCATCAACTTTTAATAGATACACATCTTTTATCCTAAACATGTTAATCCAGCCCACTACTCAACCCAGATACCAAATTAACCTTGCCCTATTACTCAATCTTAGCCCAAAAACTACTTGTGTGACCTTGGTATCCACATTAGGCTGAACTTCGTTCATAAAAGAAGTACATTGTGAAGTAACAAGTTCATAGCTAGGGTGAAAGTGCTGGGGTACCATGCACCTATTCTATGCTGCTGGTGAACTCTGTCGTCCTACGATACATTCACAGTTATTGGTCTTACCTTTTCATACATACCTAAAACGCGTTCTCAAAGTCAAAGGACGTCACTATTTTTTGTAGGGAACTTACTTGGGATAAAAATATATGATAATCACTAAGACGACAAGTAGTAGCCCAATGAATCTTCACCTTCACAAACTTACCTAAATCATTCAATAACACCCCACCCTGGAAATCATCAACATTTCTCTAAAGAATCACTCTTTAGACCATATATCAGGACCTCACCACAAGTTCTTCATCTACCATTTGAAGTCTTACAAGTCTAATTTTTGGGACAAACCTAACTACCATAAATACATTAAGTTACAATTTAATATCAGTGCAAAAATCTTGATAGACAAGCAATATAATGCGTAACAGCAAAAGAGGTGCTTTATTTTTCCTTTAAAGGAATTCGTTTATAAATATAACTGATGGTTAACCTGATGAACAAGAAAACGCATAGTCCTTGGCACATTAAGAACATTATTGATCCAGAGAGGTCAATTCTCTGTTGTTCATATTCATAGGGAAGGCAATATGGTTGCGGTGAGACAGAGAAAAGATACACACATCACAGAGATACTAGTCTTAGACAAAACTATATGCAACTTAACTTCCCTTTTCGACACACCACATACGTACAACGTGGTGTCGATATTTCAAATTTGAACATATCTGACTGAAGATCTAATAGCACATATCTGACTGAAGATCTAATAGCGTTTACAAATGAAACAGTGACTCTGCATCACCAATCCAATAAAAAATAAAATTTGTCCCTAGTAAGAGCCAGCTTTCCACTTCTGAACTCTACCAGATGCCATATCTGATTTTCCCAATCAAATTTGTAGGTTGTTACTTGTTAATCTATTACGCAAAGGCTTGCTTCTCTTTCATTACTCATAAAGCGATCCAAAAACTGGACATCATTTCATAGTTGGAAACGGATGACTTGTTTAGGATGGCAATTACGATTGCAAATTCACATCCCAAAGCCTAGGAATTTGCCTCCTATTACTCTAGTGATGGCCAAATTTGGAGCATTGATAAATCTCTACGTAGGGGATATGCTCCCAGCTCTAAATAGTACAATGTTCAAGAGTTGGGGCGCAATTTTAACACGTTGCTTTCTGAAACGTCTTGATGGTAACTGACTTGATCTTTGAAGCATTCAACAACTAATATTTTCCAACCCTCACAATGCTCAAGGACGAGATCGACAATCAAAGATAATCTTTAAGTAGTTGTCGTGAAGCATGTTGTCGTCTAAACATATAGAAGAAAGAGAAAAGCTTTTTCAAATGAAATTGTAGTTCGCCACCACCATCACTAGCTAAGTAACATGCTTTTTAAATCCAAAAACCCTTCAGAAAACCATTCTCTTAAAGATTTCTCCGCCGATTGTGAAACAGGTAAGGGGTATGTTGTATCGGCAAGACACTCTAACTACAATATTTTTTACACCGTTCTGCAGTGGGCATGTGAAGCAATATCCCAAATAAAGAAAAAAAGTTCTTGGGGGAAATAAACTAGCATTAGATAATTCAAACTTCTCTATAGGGATTTTTTCATCCCGATATCTCTCTATGATACTATCCACTTTTTTCATATTGTCGTTAAGATAATCAACTTCGAATTCCAAATTGGGATGAGTCGACCAGGCTCAGTAGACAGTTGTGGAGCGAGATGCTCATCTTAGTGGCTTCTTTAAAAACTAAGAAAAGGAGAGTATTTTGTGTATCGAGACCATCAGACAAGTATATATGCAGATGTAGCTCTCATCGTGATTAGGGGTTGTCATATCTCTGAAAAAAGTATTAGGGTTTTCTTGATACTTTATCCTCACAGTTTGAGTAAATTTCTAGGGGAAAAGGGTATCCCATAACCCTAAACTTGTGGATATAAAACGAATAATAATATACCTCAAGTTATAAAAATAACTAACATATACCCTAGTGTTACACAATTGGCCAATATAATACCCTTTTAATAATTCATGTATAAAACTCCTATCAATTTATTTTGATAAATTGAGATAAGGTGAGATATTCTGGAATTAAGTTTATAGAGGTTTGATTGACGATATAAATTTATCACGATCAAAGAAAACAATATAAATTAGAATTATAACATCTGTGTGTGTTCCAAAAGAGTTTTATTTCAAGTAGGAAACAGGAACGGACAGTTCTCTATCATATCAAGACTACACTTTTCGGTTACAAAGGAGTATGGTGTTAAAGAATCTTCGACAAAGATGTCTGTTTTACATTTAATTAAGGTGTGGATACCAAGGTCACACCAGTAGTTATTGGGTGGACAGGTCTATTGCCTAGAACAAGCATAGGGTCAGGTTAATTTGGGATACGGGTTTGATTAGTGGATTGTGAGAAGGTTCATCAAAAGGTGCTTGGCAACGGTGCACTGATTAGGATTGCATATTGAAGAAAACTGTTTTTCGTCTCGTCTTCTAGCGTCTAAAGGTCTCATCTCCGTCTTATTCTATCTATAAGTATTTGGTTATTTCAATATTTCAATATAATTTGGAGTTTGATTATTGCAATCAAACTCGTTAAGGGTGTAAACGTATTCCACTGTTCTTATCAATGTATAGTGAGGATTTCGATTTGTTAGATATACAATTAGATTTTACAAATTTGAGGTTGACATAAAAATTATCTCAGTTTTCCTTATATATTATACTAGATTTTAGGTAACGTGCGTTGCACGTTTATGCCCAAGGATACTCATTAAATTTGTATCGTTAAAATTTATAATGTTTCGGTAGAAACTACAATATATCTTCCTGTAAAAATATTATATCTAATTATAAAATTGACTAAAAGGCATCAAGTAAAAAAAAAAACTATCACACAATTCAATAGTCCAATGAAGTATTAAAATACACAGATAGGGTCATATGTTATACAAAGCAACAGGACTATAGTAATTATCAATAAAATAACACAACAATAGAAACTACGTTGTACAATAAAATCAAGCAAGAAGCATAAATGTTAAATAAATAAATAATAAGAGACGAGAAAAGAGAGCATAAGATTTTCTCATTTTTTTTCAATTGGTTTAGTTTATTTATTATTGAATAACATGAGAAATACAAGAGTTGTCATAAATAAATATTAATCCCATTTGAGATATCGAGAGAAATGAGAGTTATCTGAACATAATGAATATAATTAGTGAGAGCACATACATGTACAAGTTGATGGGAAGTTATGTTATACTAATATGATGATTGCCTATTTACATTTAATTATTAACATTTAATTTATTATTAATAATTTATAAAATTTAAATGTAGTGTGAAACAAACACCGGTTAATCTCAAGAATAAAAAGATAGTAAAGAATTCAAATATACTAAAGCTGTAATGGAAATCATTCTGACTAAGTATTAGAAAAATTTATACAAAAATACACCCTTCAATTCAAATACATTCGTAAAATAAAATTACAAAATTATAAAAAAAACAATCAATATGGGAAGAGCAAGTTAGATGAAGGTAAGGCTACAAACAAAAATGCAAAATATAATTGTACATTGAAACACATTCCGTTTCCTTGTTTTTTATTGATAATGCAAGTTGTGGAAAAAAAAAGAATTAATAGTATAATAAACATTCAAACCCTGTTACATAAAAAAAAAAGTTTAAATTAGTATTGGAAAGAGAAGTGAACGAAAGCGACATTCAACTACACAAAGGAGGGGTTTATCATAGTTCTAATCTCGCCAAATTACAAAAAAAACATAATACACAAACTTCCGATTATGCGTAATTGAAGTGTTATTCATCCTCTATAATCACATTCACTGTAATCTTGACAGGAATCCTTCGTTGCCTTGTGAAATTTTCTTCACTTGATTAAAGCTTCTCTAGTCGTCACACACAAAAATTGTATCATATACGAAATCTCTTTATGAAAATACTATTAGGAAAATTTTCATAAAAAGATCTTTGTAGTTATAGGGAAAAATTAGAGTATTTTGGAATATGAAGATTCACTTACAAGTGAAAAGGTCAAAGTTTATTACAATATTATTAAAAACACAAATTATGAATTAAAAATTATAATTAATTTGGACGATGATGAAACACATACAAGTATCTATTTACAAAGGGGTAACTCTTATTTTTTTTAATTTTTTTCTATTTAATTTAATCACAGGGGTATACCAATTAAATAAAAATATATAGCAATTCACTATTCTCTATCTAATTAATGATTTATTTAATAACCTACAGAGAATGATTGAAAGAGCAACACAATAGGAATTGACTCAAAACTCTTCTTCTACGGCTTCTTTGTGCCCAAAACAAACCCAAAAAAAAAACAGGAACAGGTCAACAACTCAAGTGACACAATTTGCTTTGTGAAAACTAGAATATTGCATCCATCTCATTCCATAAAAGTTTATATTGACAATAGCAGCCAAAACAGAGCAAAAACCAAAAGACAGTTAACATCCAAAAATGACGTAACTATTAGGCAACAAAACAGAGCACCAAAAATACTTGACATGTATCGGTGAACGCCTTCCTCTCGCCACTTCGAAGAACTTTAAAACAAACCTTTTCCAGGCAGCGGTTGTCCACCCCAAAATCCTTTTTTGACAAAGAAAACCAGGAAGACTGAAGGCAACATGCTGAGTAGTAGAGGACTTCACGGACTGTCAATGTTCCAATAAGAGTAGTAGTTTCTCTGTCAACACAGCCCGCAGCAAAGAAAAAAGTTCCATATCAAAAGGCAGAGCTCATGATAAAGAATAAACTAAGTTCCTAATCAAAACTATTTTTACCCTGTATATCATCCAGGCACAAAAAGAGGAAACAATTTATGGACAAGAACATGTGATTGAGACATTTATACGTGATGAGAGTAGCTGAAAGTTTGGATAAGATGATGAAACGTCATAACCGTCAGAAGGAGAAGTGGAGCAGATGACCGTTTCTGAAAATTAAATTAGGGATTGTTAGGAAATTAAATTTATAATAATCAATATTAATAGGTTTAACTAATATCGGTAATAGGTTTAAACTATATATTTAATATAAATTAATATATAAATTGAGATTATGGGTTAAAATGGTAAATCAACTTTGGGATTAAGAGGTCCATGCTATAATAATATATGTATGGTACTCAATTTGAGTTTCTCCAATAACTAATTTGAAAAAAACATTGTCTCACTTTCTCCTTATAAATTATGATCTATTTGAATTCTCTAATACTATGTGGAATTTGTCCTATAGTATAATCTTGTACATTATGATCTTGGAAGTAGGTGTTTATTTTACCTTTCGTATCTCCTCCCCTAATAATGTTTTTATATGAAACACAATCAATAAGAGTGATACAGATCTAGAGACAGTCGAAAACAAAGCAAATATGATTATTATATAGTTACCTTTATATAATTAAAAGTTTGATCTGTACATAGATTTTGTATTCATTTCATATTTTGCTAATTGAATTTTTATTTTTCTTTTTTCAATTTTGGTGTGTATCTAATACAAGTTTTAACAATATTATATGGTTTAAGTTTAAACTATATTGCAGAGAGAAGAGATCTATATTAAACCTATGCCAATTACATTATTATTAATATTCATAAGTAATAACCTTCATGCTTTTCTATTGCTTTATAATTTTTTTGACTCTGGTAGAGAAGACTTTTGAATGTTTGTTGGATATGAGAGAAGGTGACAAAAACTCGGTAAATTATGTATTGATTTTGTATGTTTTTTCCATGTATATATTGCTATGATTAAAGTCTTAAAGAACGATTTTTGTGTTATGATGATTTTTTCTTTCATGTTTAGTTTTTGATTTTTAATTTATTTTATATAAAAAAAATATTGTCATAATATTATTTGAGATTGTTCCATTTTAGTACTCAACACACATGTTTTCGCTAAATTATAATCATCCTGTTAACCAATTATAAAATATCGCATGGGAACAATCGTGCGAAAGCACATATCATAACTAGTCATTCAAATAGATCCATAGTGATAATTCCCCTTCACTGCCAATATGATAAAAGCAAAAGTGAAGTACTCTATCATGAAAACAATATTCTGACTTTATCCGTTATATCTTCTTGAAGAACCTTACCCCTTAGAACAAGAACCAGGTTCTTGGTAATTTTGTCCCGTAACACAATAAACACACAGATTTATCGTGAATGAAACCTTCCTAAAACTCAAGGCCCCAGGGAAAAACCCACACCGAAAGTTTCTATTAATTTCAAGGGATTTACAACTCAGTTAATCATGAATCTAACGCTAAAACTTCTACCGTTTTCGATTAACTATAATCGACAACTCTCCACTCAACCAGCTTTCTGTCAAACTCGCCTTCTTGTTTACAAAAGCTCTAACTCTTGTTAAACTCGAAAACCATCCAATAACTCAAACACAACTTCTTGTTAGAATTCTCTCAAGACTCAAATCCAAGAAGTTCAAACCCACTTCTGTTAGAATTCTCTCAATAATCAACTCCAGAAGTCAACCACTTCTTGTTACAAATCTCGGGAATATTTACAACTCAATAATAACCTAGAACAAATCAACAAAGACTAATAACCTAGACTTTAAGTGATCAACTTCGGTTATTCTTACAATAACTTGATTTAAAAGTTAATGAACAGAAACAGAAACAAGATGAAGCAGAAGAAGACAGAAACAACTTCAAAAAATACAAGAAGTAATACGAGTACCACAGAAACTACTGGTGCCTTAAGAAATTTAATCCGCCCTGTCCCCACGGTTATTGATTAATTTCTCCAAATAAAAGGGGATTAAACCTGTTAAAGGAAAGAGCGGTACCTCAAAACTTCTTTAACTTCAGCACTGAAGAACACAACAAGTCACACAGATCAGCGATCGACCACTTTGATTTTATTTGAGAGAAAAAATAAATGCAGCGAAAGAAACATTTTCTATTTTGAAAAATTAAAAAATGACTTTTTTATAGCCATTTTCAGCGAAGGAACATGTCTGTTCTAGTGAAATCTGTTTTCTTCAAACCCATTTTAGCCCAGTAGAAAGTTGTTCTTTTGGAAAAAAATAACAAACTTTCGAAAAATTGTGTGTTTGGGAAAATAACTAATTTTTTGCGAATGTGGAAGAACGACTTTTTGGAAAAGTAACGACTTTTCCGAAATGTTACGATTACCCGCAAATTTATAAGAGATAATATTAAACAGGATTATTTGATTTAACAACAATTGATTAAATAAATTTGTCCAAAAAAATTTTTTCAATCAATCATTTGGCCAAATCACATCAAATACAAAGAAATGAATTTTCGTTTGCACTTGCAAATGAACTTTTTCATTTTTCATCCAAAAGTAGTTCCCTCAACTTTTGATATTCTCTTTTTTTTTTTTTTGTTTTTCACATTCACACTTGCTACAACCCAACAATCCCCCACATGAATGGGGAAGGCTATTGTTAAAACATATGCATGAAAAAATTGTGTGTCTTGTAGTAGGTAAGGTAATCGCATTGGAGAAGTAGGTTTCCCTTTTTAAACTTCCGTAGTGAACATATATCGGCCCTTACCGGTCATCGGTAGAGATTTGATATCGTTGACACCGTCGAGCGGGCGATGTATACCTAAGACAATATAGTCCACAAGCAACCCTTGAACTGGTCTTTAGTTTCATGTTTTAGTTCCGTTCATGCCATGAACATCATTCTTGGAAGTAAGTGCTTTTACAAAAAGCTCGGACTCTACCGGATCTCTCCTTT
>JAKWJA010001887.1:0-63920 GCA_027704765.1 Solanum habrochaites | reverse complement strand
CTCTAGGCTCACACGAACGGCTGGTGCGCGACTGGTTTCCTATCGGGGTCTCAGGTCCGGTGGTAAGGGGTATGTGGTGCGCCGATACCAGGACGAAATGCTAGCAGGGAAGTAGGCGGGGCCGAGAATGGTTGGGGCTTGGAGGGGTCGCCCTCTGTTGGTTGACAGGGACTCAAGCAGGGTTGTGACCCGCGGGCAGCCACCCACATTTTGGCGTTCCCGTTGAGAACTGGGGGTAACGAACACGCACTCACCGACCCAACCTTCCGCACTGTATCCCCGGACATCCTTGTGTGTAGTAAGCAAATCAGGACAGGGGTCACCAGGGAAATCGGAAAGCTCATCCTCGGAGAAGTCTGCGAGCGAGCCTTGAGGAGGACTGTAGGTTGGTGTCGATTTCGAGAACTTACTAAAAGTATCATGGGGCGGTGTATGGCAGTGAATTGGGTCATTCTAGGTGCCCAGTAGGTCGAGAGTCGAGGGAAACGTAGCCTAGGTGTAGCGCGACTGAGGCATCGCGGCGGTGGGGAGGAGGGAGGGCGGGATGGGCCATAGGAATGGGAGCTGTGGGCTCTTCTGGCGTGGAAAGGCAGATGAAGGCGACAAAACAGACAGAGGACGAAGGACGGGGAGGGGAGGAGGAGAGAAGAGGGGAGAGAGGCATCGCAAGTGGGGGGGGGGGTGGGTAGGGGGGGGGGGAGTGGTGGGGGTGGGAGGTGGGGCGCGGTGGGTGGAAACGCAGCGGCGGGGTGCGAGGTAGGGGTGGATGCGGGCGATGTGGCCATGCAAAAGTTGGTGGTAACTATAGGGCACGTAAAATTGGGGGATGCCCACGACTGTGCATACTAGGAAGTACGCGGGGGTAGATGCGGAAGGATTGAGCCTAATGGGAGTGCAGGGGCAAGTGAGGGACGGGGTGGGTAATTTAGGTGAATTGGGTATCTTGGATAAAAGTTAATAGAGAAAAAATCTAAAAAAACGTGGGAAACCAGGTCGGGGTTCAATAGGTGCAGACTGGGATCTTACGATTTTTTCGGTTGACTGATCATGAGCTACTACATCAAGATAGGGGAGATGGGGGTATAGTTGGAGAGCAAGGATGTTTTGGGTGTGGGGGGAAGGAGTGTGGTATGGTGTCGTGCGGGGCAGGGGAATGGTTGAAAAAGCGGGCGGGAAGTGGGGTTAACAATGGGAGGGACGTAAGCGCGCAGAAAATGGAATGGTAGGTTGTGGGCGGGGGGTGGGCACAACGGCTGGAGAGTTGGGAAGTAGTGGTAACCTAAAAATGGTGTGAGATCAACGGCACAGGGATGATGCAGCCACCATATGTGCAAATTGGGTGCCTCATTCTCTGACGGGAACTAAGTGTGTTATGGTGAGGAAATGAAGTATGTGCGCCCGGGACCTTGAGACAGATAGAGGGAAAATGGGGTGGCGGGCGTTCTGTGTATTCCTAGACAATTTCGGATGTCAGTCATGCATATGAGGCCGTGAAGTTGGGGGGTGTGGGTACAGTGGGAACAGCGTGACCGAGTCGTGCCACCGCAATAGAGGCTATGTTGTCAAAGTCCGACAACGAACATGCATAATCGCCGTTTTGGGGGTGGGGGAGGGGGGTGTTGCGGATGGCGAGGGGTAGGAGTTTCGGAATTTCAGACAGAGGCCGGTTAGTCGAAAAACAGGGGTAGGAAGCGGCTACGCAGAGGAAGGATGCCTTCCAAAGGAAAGTGGTGTAGAGTTTTCGGATGGTAAGAGGTTGAAGGGGAGTGAAGCCAGATTGGAAGTTCAACAAGCACTAAGCATCGAGCAGGGGGATCGGGAAGAGTGGTTTCGAAAAGGGGGGTGGGGAGTATTATGGTTCGTGAGCTGCTGGGAAGAAATTCGCAAAAGAGGGGAGTTCCGAAGTTACTCCAGTCGACCCCATTGGCGAGTCGGGGGGTTCGAGCTCAGACTTGTTGTTGGGTCCGGACCTGCAGACATGGGGGGGGAGGGGGGGGTCAGGCACGTCGCTGTCCGAGGCCGGGCCATGCCCGGAACTCTAGAGAGTGTTGTGGTGATGGATGTGTGGTGGTGAGACTGGCATATTATAGGACTTGTGGGGGTCCGGGAAACGGAGTTGATAAATGACCACCAATGACTGAGAGTGTCAGAAGAAATGTCAGTGGTTAAAGGCCGGTAATTCTGAATAGGGTGAGCGTGAATCTTGGTTGTGGCGGGGAGGGTCTAAAGGGGGTGGGTGGGGGTGACCAAAAAACGGCCGTATATGATATAGGCAACAACGGAGGGGGAAAAGAGACGGGGGGTAGGGGAACTACATCACAAAGGGTAGGGGCAACGGCAAAACCAACGAAAGGGCCCTTGTTTTGCTTTCCTGAGAGACTCATAGGCTGAGACATCTGAATGCTTGTCATAACAGGTAATCTTCTGGTTTGGAATGCATGGCGTCCTTTTGTTTTGATCCTGGAATCCACATTTCTTATGTATCTCTCACTCATTTGCTAATGGTCTAAATTTACATTGTGAATTACTTGATACGCTATTCGTGTTCTACTCCGTGGGTGATTCGTGGTATTGAAAAGGTATATAGGTCTTGGTTTGTTGTAACTTTGGTGTTGGTAACACCTATGTAGATTCTGGTTATCTTAGATGATGGTTTATTTTGATGTAATTCCTGGGTATTACTTGGCTTTCTCCGAAGCACGGTGAGCGCGAGGGAGGGTATCTGGCTGATGGGGTGGAAATTGGGGCATAAGACTGGACGGGTAATTTGAAACAAAGTGATGTGGCCCGATAAGGGACTATAAAAAAGATACAAAAAGAGATCCGTTAGGTGGGTTGGCAGGTGGGGGAAATGGGAGGTGACAGGCTTCCAATGGGCTAAACATGTTCGTATCATCGTCCTTTCTTCGTGCCAAGAGAATGTTTTAGGGGTGGGGAAAGGGTGTTTAGTCTGTGTGGGCGGGTGGTGGCACAGTATCTCGAAAGGATTATCACTTACCCAAGTACCATTTGATTGATGGTCGGGGTTCGTAGGGGGGGGGGGTCCCGGGAGTTGCGGGGTGTTGGACGTTGGGGTGTATTGAAATGATCCGCTCCGGGCAAGAGTACTTCGGTGATGCACCGCCACGGATAGGGGGATGGAGATAAGGGTGGACTAAGGGTCTGGAGTTAGGTGAAGTGGCAAATCTAAAATAGAAGCCGGGGCGTAAAACCCGCCGGCAAAATTAGGTCTATACCCCCTATAGAATGGCCCAACCGCGTGAGGGGGGATTTAATAAGACTTTAACAATCCGGCAACTCAAGGCAGTGGTGGTAATGGCGGAAACTGTCGGAAAATGTGGGTTGAGGAAAGTTCAGACGGCAATTGGGTGTGCGGAAATCTCCTTATGGGGTGTGCATGTCTGCCGAGTGTTGTGTGTGGGGGGGCGTTGTAAGTGTGTAAAGAGAGAGGGAAAGGATGGAGGGGTGGGTGTGAATCCAAAGGATGTGGGGCAGAGTAGGAGACTTACCGGCAAAGTTTGAACATTGGAAGGATGACTAGGTAAAGGGGTTAACAGTAGTATGCCTCTATCCGTCTCATGGTGGATGGAGCTTGTCGTCGATGCCAGTTACCACGAGTGGGCTGTTCAGTGGGGTCTCTGGCGTAAGAGAAATTCGGAGACGTCGCGGGTTGAGATCCGTTCTCATCGTATTGAGAAAGGGTGTGCTGGCAAACGGTAAGATGTAGCACAAAGGGACTTGGCTTTTTAGGACCAGGTAATGGCATGATACGTGCATATATGGGGGTAAGGGGTGATGTAAAAAAAAGGGTACGTATGATTGGGGGGGTAGGGGTGGCAGGTTCGGACAGGAGGGGTTCCCCTGCTAAAGGGGGGGAAGGAAAGGGGAAGGCGGGTAAATTCCATAGGGTTTGGGTGATGTGCAGCGGTGATTTGATGGGGGTGTAGAGAGCGAGTATGTTGATAGTGATCTCGGGGGGTGCTGTGTATCGTAGGTTGTAATGATGGTGAATGGGAGTAGATGATACTATGAAGCATCGCAAGGAGTAAGGAAGGACAACACGAGGAGGCATTGTGAGCAGTGGGTGTGAGACAGCGTTTGAGTGTGAGAAAAAGGCATTTATGGCCCAAGTTGCGCCAAAGTGGAGTGTTATGGCTAGATGCAGTTCCTTCCTCTGGGGGCATCTGGTTCTAGGATGAGTATGGTAAAAGAGCCGTTGCAGGTGGAGCTGGGGAAGGCCATAAATCGAAGTTTGGGAACATTGGGGTGTAAAAAACACTACTAAATGGGTCAGACATAAGGGCGTTTGGGTTTGGGTTAGGCTAAAGCAATACTGGACCGGCGCGATTTGTCAAAGGGGGAGATGTCTCGTTCTTGTGGTGCTTGCCAACATGTACATGACCTTGACTAAGCAAAATGGGGTTCCGGATTGGTATGGTCTGGGAGTGTAGTAAGTGAGTAAGAAGTCTTTCAGAAAACTCAGTGGAACGAACTTTGTGACGGTACTGTCCGCCAATTCTCAAACCTGTGCCAGGGTAGGGGAAGGTGCTAAGAAAATGTTTCGAGTGGGTGAGTGTGGGGGATGCAGTGCTTTAATTCGGGTTTGGTTGGGGATGTGCGGAGGTGCTATTGGGCAGGAGGGTGGAGGGAAGGGATATGGTTGGGGTGATGTAGGGGCTTATGCGTTCGAGAGGGAGGGCCATTGAAAGGGAGATTCGATGGAAGCGGGTACCTATCGAAAACAAGGCTCATGATTTGGAATTGGGTGCCGGCGGGGGTTAAGTGTTATGCACTCGGACTCAAGATAGGTAGGGAGCGAGCTGATATGGGTAATAAATGGTATGTATTAGGTGGGGGTGGAGGGTACCTAGCAGCGTGGATACAAAATCGTGGAGTCTTACAGTATGATGTCTTCGTACTCAGAGGAGGGAGTATTGAGAGGTGTGGGGGTGAAGTGAGCCGGGAGGGACGGAAGATGGGGAATTGGAAAAACATTCACTGAGACACGACATCACTATTTTGTACCATCGGGAAGGTCGATATGTTTGTAAGCGGATGCCTTTAATGATGAGAAAGGCGGGAAGCATGGGAAGTCTAGCTCACTGCGCTTCTAGGTCGCACCATTGGCTAAGAAAGTTCCAAGCATTCATGGCTAACGACCTTATGGACATTAGAAGTAAATGAAAGGGAGGATTTTTAGCTTGTATGGAGGCAAGATCTTCCTTCCTTGATAAGAATTAAGGGTAAAGCAGTTTAATGATGAAAAATTGATCTCTCTTCCGGGATAAAGTGATTGCAAGGAGAGGGCTAAAAGAAGCGAAAACGATTAAGAAGGTGGTTTAGGATTAGGTAAGGGTATGTGTTAAACCCGCGTCGATGATTTGAATCAACACTATTTCTGACAAGGCTCATAGTTCAAGGTCTTCCGATACTCCGGGTGCCAACCAATATTGTACGTGACTAAAGCAACACTTTTGGTGGAGAAGAATGAAGCGTGATATGTGTTTTATTGGCCAAATGTCCAAATTGTCAACAAGTAAAGTATGAATCACAGAGCCCCGAGGAACCCCTTCTAGAGAATGCCCATTTCCGGAATGGAAATGGGAAAAGAGAATCGCAATGGGACTTCGGTGGATTGGTCCTATCCAAAGACTTGGGTGCAAGTATGACTCTATTTGGGTGCTTGTTGATAGTTTACTAAGTCTGCATCATTATTCATCCGTTAAGGTGACTTACACATGTGCAGCGAAGGATTAGGCCCAGAAACTTTACATCTCAGAAGTTGTTCGATTGGCATGGATCACTAATCCATCATATCAGATAGGTACTCAGTTTACTTCTAATTTTGGAAAACACTTGCATGCGAATGTGGGGTACTAGGTTGACCTTAGTTACCGCGCGTTCCCTTCCTCAACCGATGGTCCAATCTGACGAACGATTCAAGTGGTGGAGGATATGCTTCGTGCATGTGGTGATAGAATTCGTGGCCATTGCGGTATACTTCTTACCCTTAGCGTAGTTTTCATACAATAATGCTATCACTCAAGCATTGATATGGCTCCCTTTGAGCATGTATGGGCTAAGGGATGTACGTGTCTCTTCATTGGTTTGGTTGATGCATTCGAGGATTCGACCTTGGGGTACTTGATCCTTTTGAGGGATGGATAGAAAAGTGAATCTATTCACAGAAAAGCTTTCTAGCGGCGCAAATTAGACAAAAGGAATCTGCAGATCGAAAGGTTAGAGACTTAGAGTTCCATGGAGGGTTGAACAAGTCCTTGTTGAAATTTTTAACCATGAAAGGGGTGATCTGCGGTTTGGTAAAAGATCAGCTAAGCCCAGGGTACATGTCCCTTTGAAGTACTTCAGATGATGTAGGGGAGGTGGGCTTATGAAGTTAGCTTTGCCTCCAGGGCTGTCAGGAGTACAATCTCGGTGTTCCATGTGTCGATGTTTACAAGATACCATGGGGGATGGAACTTAACGTTATCCGTCTGGGATCAGTTTTGCTTGAGTAAATTTTTCTCTTGAGGAGGAGCCTGTTGCTACTTTTTAGATAGAGTGAAGTTCACACCGTCGTGAGGTCAAGAGACAGAGGCATCCTCAAGTTGCAATGAGAAAGAATCGACCCGTTGAAGAAGCAACTTGGAGAAGGAGCAGATACTGGCGAGAACAATCCCCACATCTGTATTACAGATTCAGGTATTCCTTTCGCCCTGTTTTTCTGCCTTCTTTGTGAATCGTCCGGGGCGAACCGATCGGTTAAATTGGTACTCTATGTAACGACCTGTTTAGTCGTTTTGAGCAACACGATTTATTCTGGAAAACTGGCAGAGGTGACGGAGTGTACCAGCGACGGACCGTCACGGCACGACGTACCGTCGTGGAGGTGTGTTTCAAAATCACTTAGAAAATCTGAAATTGGGTAGTGAAAAATCGACTCTCTGAACGTTATGTGACTGAGTGGCATGACGGACCGTCGCAGGCTCGCCGGCCCCTCAACAGGCCATCCACTTAAAAACAGTCTCTGTTTGTCATACGACTGACAGCAGGACGGACCGTCGCAGGACTCGACGCCCGTCACGGGGCTACACAATCCTAGTTCTGGTCGTATTTCTTTCACTTTTAAGGGACGTTTTTTGACTATTCCTTGCCTTAATTATAAAGTTAATAGGGTTAATGTGTAAGAATCTAATGACTGGGGTTAATAAGAGTAACCTTAAAAGTTAATTAGGGGATTATTAGTGCCATCATTTTAAAAACTTATTAATATAATAATTAGGGCTAAAAGAAAGTAAAGGTTTTGAATAACAGAAAATAGAAAGAACAGCAAGAGAGAGAGAGAATCGATCAAGTGGAGAACGGAAGCTTTGGGAGGATAGACTTTTTGTATCCAAATTTCTTCGGTGAAGGTAGGATTATGGTTCTTTTACACTATTCGTAGTAAACTCTTACTAGCGAATGATATGTGTTGGGTATTATTATAGAGTCGTCCTTACGCTTAAATTGTGTGGTCATGCATGATGTTGATTTTTATATTATGATTTGATGAAGCAGCAGCATGATGACGCTTATTGAATCGCCAAATCTTGATAAAAAACCTAATCTCTGTTAATGATTGATCCGTTGGTATAAAAAGCAAGTCTTGATGACTACAAAGTGATGAATGATGACGCCCTGGTATAAATAGAAGGCATTGTGAATATAATAGAATGAGTCTAGGGGATCGGAGGTGTCACGTACCTACACACTATAATGTGTGCGACTGGTGTCATCGAACTCGACACGTAGAAATTTAGGGGACTCAGGAGTGTCCGTACGCCGATACATATAATCTAGTGGGACGCTGTGTCACGAACCGACACGATATGTAGGGGATCGGGAGTGTCCACGTACCGACCACATAAATTAGTAGGTTCTGGTGTCACGAACGACATCTTAATGTCGGGTGATCGGAGTGTCCCCAGCTGTACGCGACACATTGAATTTTAGGGGATCGGAGTGTCACGTCGGACACTATGAGCTTTCCTGTAGTCTTCTGATCTCGGATCGAGTGTCCACGTACCGCACAGAGGAATAAGATAATGAAACTTGAAAATGCTAATATACTCAATCTTAAAGAACAGGTAGGGCCAAACGAGTATGGTATGCGAGGCTTGAGTCCTCATAGATATGATCGGTGATATTATAATGGATGTTGTTGTACTTTTGCTATCACATGTTAAGAATAGTAGGTGATTTTATGATATTATCGCGATATTGTTTTCTATTTTGAGTTGGCCGATTGATACCTACTCAGTACTGTGGTTGTACTGACCCCCCTTTTTATGTTTTCCTTTTGTTTAGTTGTGGAGTGCAGCAAACGTCCGTCATCGTCGACTTCAACAGTAGTTTCAAGTCCAGTCTTCGTCACAGCCGGATCTTCAGTGGTGACTAATGCTTCTAGCTTGGGACTGGTCTCCTTCCTCCATGTCTCGATGCCTTGAAGTTTCGGCTATACTAGCTTTTATTTGTTTTAGCTTCTATGAATACTATAGTTTAGAATTTGATCATAGATGTTCTTGTGGGTGATGACTTACCAGTTTTGGGGTAATTAATAGAAGTTGAATTTAGAAGTTATTGAATTTTCTTTTTATATGCGTTTAAGTCTTCCGCTTGCTTTCTTTTGATATTAAATTGAAATGTAATGTTTTAGCTTGGTTTGTTCGCTCACATAGGAGGGGTAAATGTGGTTGCCAGTCGCGGCTCGGTTTTGGGGTCGTGACATTTATAACATATCATATAGTAACAGAAATACACAAGGAAGTTAGTTTTTTTTTCTCCCATAACAAAAAAAAGCCAATCTAAAATGGTAAAGCTACAATTTATGATACCAATATCATTCTACTTAGGGTCAACAAATATTAATATTTTTTTGTAAAAAAAAGTACTGAAAATTGCCTAATGATTCACATCACCACTAGGCAAGTGGTATAGAAAAATTATTTATTTCATTATACAATATATAGCTCATAGAGTCATTGGATACTATTAAAAGGTGAAAGTCCTTTAAGGTTAACTTTTTAGAAGTTAGTGGATCTTCAACATGAGGTAGAGGAAAGATGATGTTTTTTACTAATAATTTAATACATTTAATTATCTAATAAAGAGAGATGATACCCCACCACAAATTTAATCATTTAATCACATTTAACTATAGAGAAGGACATAGATAAACGTTTTATTTTATTAAAAAAAGTAATTGCCTAATCAATTTACGCTATGACAGAATTTCTAACAATTTTCTATAAAATATTTTTGTCTTTCAAATTTTGACTTTAACACCTTATGTTTAGTATTTATATAATATAATAGAATTTTACTTAGTAATGTAAATAATCAAATTTAAAACATTTGTCTAGATGCATGTAGTTAAATTGATTATTTAATATTAACTTAATTATATATAATATTTAGTTTAATCTGGGGATAAAATAAGGGCAAATGGTAAATTCAACTTTTTAGTTAGGAGCTTCCCCCCCTTATACTAATAATGATATATCACGAATTAAGAAGAATGGAGATTGTCCACTCATCCAAGCTTCGTACATCTTCGTTATTTTTTTCTTAGCATTTTTACCTCTTCGCTTGGCACTATTTCTTTTGACCTCATCCGATTTTGGACATGATCATTGTCCGACTCATTTCCGTCTCTGTGAGTCATTTTTTCTTTTTCCCTTTTGACCTTGTATTGTAGGGATGGAATGCCAGCTTAACCACAAACCTACCACCTCACCTTATTGACAATAAATCTTGTTAGGGTTAGACCTTTTTCAGTTATAATCACATGTTGCACGTCCTGCGTACACAAATTTTTTATTTATAAAGTGAGTTTTGAAAGTCTAGTGTTTAATCCTAAGTAGCTCAACTATATTTATTTTCTATTGTTTATATTGTTATATTTTTATTAAAAAATAATGTATTGATCAATTTCAACTGGATTGCGCCCATAACTCGCTTGATAAAAATAATAAAGTATCCTTTCATGATTATTTTCTAAAAAAGAAACTTCTTTTTTTTTTATTTTTTTAAAGATAAGATCTTTTGTTTTACTGACCTATTTAAAAAACTAAAATTAAGAAATAATTTATTTTTGATTTCCAACATCATGATTTAAAAAAAAATATACAAAAAAAATTTTTTGACTATTTAGTATTTGTAGTGACGAATTTGAAAAGATATAAATTTGTTTTGTAAGAAGAAATAATAAATAAATCAATTAATAAAGACCAACTTCTTTTTTGATAAAGTGTGTGTTTTGGAATAAGGTCACCGACCAACAGATTCCCTACGTACCGTCTTAAAATGAAAATCGGTGTGCCGTAGTTTGTCCAAAATACACAGTAGAAAAACATTTTGGATGAAAAATCGTTTTTGGGGAAAATGTTAAAATACCCCTCACTTTAGTTTATTAGTTTGGATTATACCCCTGCCCGTTAAAAATAAAATTACTTTATACCCTCGCCGTTATCAATTTCACCATTTAATAACCCCTCAATTAGTATGACAAACTCCAAATCAATCAAAATTGACCCGATTTCGTAAAAGCTACCCATTTCCCATATTAAACCCATGCCCGAAACATCTAAGAACCTAACTCAGAATCATTTAACCCAATTTCCTTACCCTTTCAGCACCATTTCTATAGACTTTTCTTTTTCTTCCTTTAAAAAAAAAAAACTTCTCTTGTTTCACCTAAGCTGATATTGAAGCATCACCTCATCAACAATATGATAACTCTATCTCCGAGGAGGCAGAAATAATAATATGGTTGAGAAGTTGTTGTAACAACTCATTTAGAGAAGATTGTTGTGGTGCTTAGTTTCTAGGAAAAAGTCATTTTTCCCTCTTTAAGTTTTACCAAGTTTTCTTTGATTTATGAGTTGTTGTGTTGATTGGTTATAAATTTATTTATTGTGATATTTGAAGCTTATAGTTTGATATTATTTTTCAAATTACAGAAGATGGACAAGTTGAAATTGGAATAATCAAAATTGTTATATAGGAGCAATAGCAAAGTGGAGAACTTGAACCCCTATAACATACATTCTTCTACTTAGTACATTTGCTGTTAAATGTTTTTTGGGTTAGGTTTTTAGATTGGTTGGAAATGGGTTTAAAATGGGAAATGGGTAACTTTTATAAAATTGGATCAATTTTAATTGATTTGGGGATTTTCATCAATTGAGGGGTGTAAATGGTGAGATTGATAATGGCAAGGGTATAAATAAATTTATTTTAACGGCAGGGGTATAATTGAACTAAAATTGAGGGATATTTTTGACCCTTTTCCCAACTTTTTTTGACAAATGTAAGTTAAATACATTGAATTTTGTTTTACAAACTTCATAAAAAAATCTAAATAAAATTATTATTATTCTTTTCATGAAATAATGCAAAAAAAATAATTTAATAAGAAATGTATAACAACTTCTAAACCAAGAAACATTTTCGTGTTTTTCCCTTCTTTTTTTTAATTTTTTTGAATAACATTAAAATGCATCAACTCGTAGAGACTTTCTAAGTAAATGCATTTTCATGTAGCACATAAATTGATCTAAGTAGTCAAGTAAAAGAGGAATACTTGTCCTGCATGGACCCAACTCTTGTTTTGAGGCTCACTAACTCACATGCAAATGATGCAAATAAGTAGTGTCTTTTAGGATAACCATATTTATGTTATAGCTATACTAGATCAATCCTGAATAAGATAGATATCTAAACTGTCTTACCCGAGTGGACTACTCGAGGCAGAGAGGGGAAACGTACCGATAGCAACGCTAATCCGACTTCATTGTTGGTCCAACTCCGCCTATCATATGTGAATAAATATCCTTCCTTAAGTATACCTCCAGCTTTTATCTTAGAAGAAATTATGCTAATTGCATTAAGTGTTGAGCTGTGTTAGTGTATTCAAAGACTTATAAGGTGAGCGTTAGAAAAAGAATTTAATATAGTTAAACAATATAAATATTAAAAGCAATAAATTAGCATCAAGTAGCACATTACTCCATCAAACAAAATATATCAAATAAAATAAAACAACAAAATCAAGTAAAAGTCAATATAACAAAGCTCGAATTCTGAATAGCCCCGGCGAAGTTGCAAGAGATATCACACCCCTTCTTGCGCAGGCGGAATTTTTTTTTTCAATTTATGTGACATTATTGATTAAGGGATTATTTTTATCTTTTTTAGAGTCGCCACTTGTAATTGAATATGGTGTTCCAAGTCACCTTTTTATTTAATCCCTAATTAAAAGGAAATGACTCTTTATTTGATCTGTGAATCAAAAATTCAGGTAAGGAATTTTATTGACCGAAAGAAAGATATTAGACATCTCTCGAGTTCCGTGATTCTAGCACGGTTGCTTTTATTGACTTATAACTATTATTTGGATATACTATTGTACGGTACAGTTTCACTCATATTTTTTTTGTTGAACATTTTATTTGGTCTCAAACGGATGCATAACTGTGTTTTCAATCTTGATATTTAGAGACATAATTGTCTTCTTTGCTTTGCACCTAATGATTTATTTTTCTATAAGCCTCTACTTTATATTTATATAATTTAATTATATTATGGACAAGGTGCATTACCACATCCTTGATTGTTTTTATGTCTCAAAAAAGATGCACAAAATACATTCTTAATTTAAATAAATAATTTTAACAAACCTAAAAGTTTGTCTAATGTTAAAAGAAAATAATTAGTCTTTATAAATAAAGATTAACTAAAATAAAACAATAAAATTCTAAGATACAATATTTCAATTGGGAATTATCTTGTATTATTTTTTTTTATTCAACCTTAATGTTAAAGTTAAAATTAGTCCTCCCCATAATTATATTTTTATTTTTTCCTAATTTATGAAAAAATTCGCATGTGTATATTTAATCTGTTAATTAATCCACTAAAAACATGGACACATTACTAACATGAAATCTCAAGTATTTATTTGACAAATAAAGCACATAATTTTTTTGCAAATAAATAACTATTAAAAAAATAGATAACTCTTCACACCTCGTCATATTAGTCAAATCACGAAAAAAAAAGAGCGTAGAAAACTTAACAAAATAATTAACTCAAATTCCATAAATAAATTATAGTAAGTTAAAGTTGAATCTGCAAAAGCTTCTTGAAACCTCGGATTAATAATAAAACACCCGCCTCATTTTTTATCGGTGATTTGTGATGGTATATATGATTGGTGTGGATATGAAAAATAAGCCATACAGAAAAAAGACTATGATGCATGACTATAGGTGAACGAAGAATAAAACAAAATGATTTTTGGTTGGGGGGGGGAGTGGACCGATACTCTTTTTTTTTTTTTGGAAAAAGAGACTAACCACCCTTAAGTAGTATAAATGGTAAAAAACTACCTTCAACCTCCATCTATTGGGCTCAAAATAATAACCTTGTTATCATCCACCTATTGATGGACAGCCAAATATACCTATGTCACACCCACTTTTAGAAGTTTAAAAAAATTGGACCACTTCGTTACGATTTTAAATTTAAACTAGTTAATATTTTTTAAATACTTGGCGCTCAACTGTTTGTTATAATTTAACTTATTAATATAATTTATAAATCAATCAACGACCCACGCATTACTAATTAAATCAACTTAATTAAATAAACCCGCATCTTTACTAATCAACAACAGGAAAACTATTGTCAATGAGTATTTCTAAAAATTTGAGACAAAAATATCTATAGAAGTACATTTAAGTCCTCAATAAAAACATATTATAATTCAAACGTCTAAATAAAAATTATTGATAAACATAAAGTCTGACTATAGTCATCTTATTATTCATTTGTCTTAAGTAGTGATGATACTTCATAAGAAAACGTCTTTGGTAAAAAATATACTATTTATTTTTAATACTTAAAAAAAGCATACAGATTTAAAAATTATAAACTAAAAAATTGACTTATTAATTCAGGATGTACTGCTTCGTACCTTTAATCATAAATTTCAATACAACTTGAAAGAGAAATCCTCTTGAAGTTTCCTCCTAAATAAAGCAAACCAACTAAATTTAACTAGGCTTTTAATTCAGTACTGAAGCGCGACATATTTTGGATGTCAGTTTCATGCATTTTATAAGTTCGTTGTGTTTAGTCGTATTGTGGGCAATTTTGATACTCCGAATTGTTTGTTTAATTGGGGGTTAGTGGGGTTGATTTTATTAAATGATCGCTAGTCAATAAATTATAAACCAATAGTTGATGCCACGTATTTTAAAAAATATTTAAATAGTTTAAACTGTAAAATCAATAGATAATGGTAGATTTGTCTTTGGTTGCCATACAGGGTGGATGAGAAGGCATTTTGGAGTCAGTAGGTGGATGGAGAATCGTTTTGTACCATTTCTGATACTTTGAAGATATTTTAAATTATTTTCCATTTTTTTGTGTGTGCGCCGTATGTGTATGCGATGATTTTTCCTTTTCTGTTTGCTGATTTTTCCTTTTTGCTTGTCTGAATCTTTCTCTCCTCCTCTGTTTTTTGATTTGGTTGAGGGCATATATAGGTAATGTAGGTCTGTATGTAGTGAGTAGGTGTGTAAGCGTGTGTTAGTTGTGTTTAAGTGGGTGTGGAGTTAGGTGAGTGGGGGGGGAGTGGGGGGGAAGGTTTGTGGGCTTATTTCTTTTTTTAAATTTTTGTTAATAAATAAAATAAAAAATAATACTTATCTGATAACTGTAAACTAACTATTTTGACATCATAAAAATCTGAAAGAAAAAGTCATAGATAGTCTCAAGTATACTTAAGAATACTATGCTATTTTTTTATTAAATTTATCTTAGAAGAACAATATATATCTCTTGTAGTTTTCAAGTCGTCAAATAAACTTATAAAAACACGATGAACAAATAAATATAATGTTGACTTAGAAGAAATATTTGAGGACTAAAATTTGTGTAAAACCTTATGTTCGATCAAAATACGTGTCTACAATTGGGTGTGTCTTTGTTCTTAGTTGTTTTCAGTTAATGACCTGGTCACTTAAAACCTGGTGGATTCATACGAGCCAACAATAACCTAAGTAGGTGTAGTTTCTTCCTGTCAGCATTTTCTTCCCACAATTTTTCTTTTCTGTTTAGAGATCTTTGTAGGGAAATAGAGACAACATGTATGTTGGAATACTATCAAGTGTGTTGATAATGAGTGCCTCATATGCTGCAAATATTTTTTTCTTGGAGAAGTAACTACACTAGTAATTGTTATGGAAACTGCACCTCCTGCCAAACAATTACTTTGTCCACTTTGTAGGAACTTCATGCAGAGTTCCTCTAATTTTTAATAAGGCATTTATAAATAATTGATAAATGTATAGAGGTTTCATAGTTTGGAAAGTATATATCATGAATTGCAGCTGAGTAATCACTTATGTGTGATATATATACAGAAATAAAATAAACACTTTGAGGTACTTGTCAATTTAGTCCAAAAATGAAAAAGCAGATCATTCACGACATATACATAGTCCATTATATTTCAACAAAAGAACCACATGCATAGTAATAATTATTGTTTCATGTCATATCGAAGAAGGGGAAGAGAATCATCGACCTAACTGTTGTGATGAATGTTTTTATATTTTTGTGCGTTAGTTTAGAATAATTAGTATGGCTTTTGATCGGGGAAAGAGTCCATCAATTTTTCAGAGACATTTTTGATCTTCGACATATTTATATGCCAACTTACGACATATTACCCATTTTTAACGTTAGTTTCGGACATGATCTAACTTAACTAGCTTATTTTGGCTCAAGATTTTGATGATTGCACATTAATATACATGATTAGTGATTTTGCACGTTAATAAGGGAAATGATCAAGTATTGGAAGTTAAAGAAGTTGAAGGCGACAAGACGCAGCTAGACGAGATACTAAGGGCGCGACGCGCCAGGCTATTTTGACTACAGCCTATTTCAGGCACACTGGCAGCGCAATGCGCCAGCCTATTTCAGGCACATTGGCAGCGGGGCAAGGCGCCCCCAGTCTACCAGTGGCGCATTTTGGGCGCGGCCACCCAACCTCTTGGCATTTGAAGAAAGCTGGTTTTAAAATGACTCCTAATGTTGGAAGTGAATTCGACTTTATTGTTCCTTACTATAAATAGACCCTTAGAGGGGTGAGGTAGGGCCTCATTGTTAGGGTTGCGACCTTTTGATTAATGTGCAAGATCAAGAATCCAAGTTTTAATAATGTTTTAAAATCTCTAACTCTTTTTATTTTTGGAACCGCATGAACAATTGTCTTTTGTGGTTTTTGAATATTATGAGTAGCTAATCGCCCTAGTTTTGGGGCTGCAACTATGAATCTAATGTTGAACATTATCGGTTTTTGAATTAATTCTTGGTTGTCAACATAAGTTACTTCTATATTCTTGTTTTACTATTTTATGCTTGATCACCATAAGATAAATTTAGTGTTTCATCTTAAAATCGAGAGAGGAGGGATTAGATAGACCAAAGAATATAGGAAGTTTGATCGACCTATTTGATTGAGGTGATTTGTGTTCAGGAGTGACGCCCGGACGAACAACTTGCTTGGTTACGAAATAGGATGAAATATAAATGCTCGCCAATTATCTTACTTATCCCCGCTCAACGATGTATTTAGGTATCTAATTGGAGTATGCGATGACAGGTGTATAACCCGAGTCATATAATTAACCCTATAAACCAGTAACCTGATAACCAAAATTAAATTTAAGCTAATACTATGATAAATGAGATTCAACGTAAGCTGCAACTTTGGAATTTGTCTTTTTCTTGCTTAAGACATCATCTTTAAGTCGGTCAAGTCGTTGTTACTTTTATTCAGTGTTAAGGTAGTTATAGTTAACAATCAATCATCAATTCTTGAAATAGTTACTTTTACTTTCAGTTGTGGAATTAAGTTTGAATATAAGTTTATCATAAGTCCCTTGGGAACGATAGCTCGTTCTAAAAAGAATCTATATTACTTGCGCGACTACATACACTTGCATGTATATTGGGGAGAAAAAAGTTTTTTCCACTGCCAGGGACTTAGAAATTGATTTATATTCAATTTTCTTAAGTCTATAAGTGAAATATTCAAATATTAATTACTTGATTTTAGCTCATTTATTGCAGGCATCTGACTTATAGGTCCAGATCAGAAGGGAGATCTTGTTGAACCTTACAACGAACCTGAAAGAGCTCTGTGTCTGCTAAGAAAAATGAATCGAGGAGAGTTGGGGTTACAACACTGGGGAAATCAGGGTAATGAGCTTCAAGATAACCTAGAAAATGTAGATAACCCAAGGTTCCCAAACAATCCAGAGAACGTGGATAACGAAGAAATGCCCCGTCATGTCCCTATCCTTCCAGCACTACCAGTGCGAGATGTGGCAGTCACACTCACCGAAAATTTGGCATCAAGTATTAGGAAACCTCCATAGGGGGGAGGTTTGAATTAAAGAGAAATATGGTGCATATTCTTGACACTAATGGACAGTTCTTTGGTCTCCCCAATGAAGATCCTCAAATTCACATTGGGAACTTCATGGAGGTTACTGATACCTATATCCCACTTGGTGTCTCACCGGACTATGTGAGACTAACACTATTCCCATACTCGTTGTTAGGAACTGCAAAAAGATGGTTGGATTCTTAACCACCGAACTCTATTACTACTTGGGATGGTCTCACAAGGAAGTTCTTAAGTCGATTCTACTTATCCAAGAAAACTGCCAAACTAAGAGGTGAGATAACGAACTTTATCCAAAAGAATGGGGAAGACATGTACCAAGCTTAAGCACGCTTCAAACAAGTGTTAAGTGCTTGCCCACACCACACGTAGAGTAAGTGTAGCACGTAAACAAGCCATATCCATAATAAGTGAATCATTATTTGACTTGCTTGATAAACTTTCGGAAGGGAATCAAGGGTATGAAGGAGATACTTCTTGAACCACAACCCAAAAAGCTGCAAGGATCTTAGATGTAGACCAAGATACTCCTTTAAATGCAAACATAGACTCAATGCAACATACTATGACCGTACAATTCAAGCAGTTGACTCTAAATCAAACAACAGTAAATGTGGTGCAACAAAAAGTAAATTGGTGTGGGTTATGTGGTAGTGCAACCCATGAAACTGCACAGTGTAATGCTAACCCGAATTTGTGAACAATGTGGGTAATACGCAAAAAGGTGAAGGACAACAAAATTATGGAAATAGTTATAACCCAAGTTGGATGAACCATCCTAACTTTTCTTGGGATGGAAACCAAAATTAAAATCAAGCTAAGTATAGAAAAATGTGGGATGACCAATGAGGAACTATTCCAAAGCTTATGTCTGAAAAGGGGAACAAGTTAAATGCTAGAATAGGTTAGCAGGATGAGAACATAAAAAACATCCAAATGTCCCAAATGAGTTTAGAGAAACAAGTTGTGCAAGTGGCCAATTCTTTGAATTTGCGTCCCCAAGGTGGGATGCCCGGTGATACTGAACCCAATCCAAGGCAACTGCATGTGGTAAGTACTAGAAGTGGGCTGCAATTAAAGGAATTAGCTCCGAAGAAGATAGACAATGAGGTAAGTACTAAAGAGAAGAAAGTGGAAGAGGCGGTAAAAAGCTCCAATGTTGAGGTAACTGCTCCTCAAAAGAAGTTACCACCTCCGTTTCCACAATGACTAAAAAAGCAGAATGAAGATGAGTACTTTGGTATGTTTTTGTCTCTTCTTAAACAAGTTCACATTAATCTGCCTTTGGTTGACATTTTTTGCAGGGTATCCTGAAGTATGCTAAGTATCTGAAAGATATTGTGGCTAGTAAGAGGAGTCTCATAGAGTATGAAACTGTTGCACTTACTGAAGAGTGCAATTCTAGAATTTAAAATAGAGACCCCAAAAGTTGAAAGATCCGGGTAGTTTTACTGTGCATATTACTATTGGGCAAAACATTCATGCCAGTGGGTTGTGTGATTTGGAGGCAGGTATAAATTTGATGCCCTCATCTTTGTATATTAAACTTGGGTTGGTTAGCCCTAAGAATATCACTGTTATCCTCCAACTCGCATATAGATGTATTGCTAGGCCAGAATGAGTAGTAGAAGACGTGTTAGTGCAAGTAGGTTCATAGAATTTTTCGGTAGATTTTGTGGTCTTGGACTTTAAACCCGATCCTGAAGTCCCTTTCATTCTGGGACTTCCTTTATTGGCTACGGGTAGGGCATTGATTAATGTAACAGTTGAGCAATTGACCATGAGGGCTCATGATAAGGTAGAGGTATTTGATGTTTACCGAGCTCTTAAACTACCCTCTATTTATAAAGAGTTGTCTTCCATATCAGTTGTTGATCGGATTGTAGAGTCACATTACTTATGCCTAATGACCCTTTAGAAAGAGTGTTAGTAGGTCATCAAAAAGAGGAAGACAAAGAATCCCTAGAAATGGACACATCATTAAATCTGACAACTATAGAGCATCACAAGAAAAAAGTAGAACTTTAGAGCGTGAGTTAGGGCCACCACCCAAAGCCTCCATTGAGAAGGCCCCAAAATTGGAATTGAAAAAACTGCGGTCTTATCTCAGGTACGCATTTTTGGGTACTAATGACACTTTACCTGTTATACTTTCTGCAGAGTTATCTGATATACAGGTGGATGCGACATTGAGGATTTTAACAAGGTGAAAGAAGGCGATTGGATGGAAAATGGCTTATATTGGCATTTTTTATGCACACAATCTACATGGAAGAATATCTCAAACCTAGTGCACAAAATCAACGCCACTAAATCCCTTGATGAAATAAGTGGTGAGAAAAGAGGTAATAAAGTGGTTAGATCCCGAAATTGTCTACCCAACTCTGATAGCAAGTGGGTAAGTCCGGTGCAATGTGTTCCCATGAAGGAAGTTTTGACTGTGGTGAAGAATGAAAAGAATGAGTTGATTCCCACTAGAATAGTTACTGGGTGGAGATTTTTATGGATTACCGAAAATTAAATGATGCTACTTGGAAAGATCACTACCCCGTTCCCTTCATTGATCAGATGCTTGACCGACTAGCAGGTTAAGAGTACTATTGTCTCTTACCTGGTTATTCCGGTTACAACCAGATCTTTGTTGCACCCAAGGATCAGGAACATACCACATTCACTTGTCCTTACGACACATATGCTTTCAAACGCATCCCATTCGAACTGCAATGAACCGGAGACTTTTCAAAAGTGTATGATGGACATTTTTCATGACATGGTGGAAGACTTTGTGGAGGTAGTCATGGATTATTTCTTAGTCTTTGGAAAGTCTTTTGAGGTATGTCTCCAGAATCTGGATAAAGTACTTGCTAGATGTGAAGACACTAACTTAGTTCTAAACTGGGAGAAGTGTCATTTTTTGGTTAGAGAAGGGATAGTGTTGGGACACAAGGTGTCTAAATCTTGTTTAGCGGTTGATAAGGCCAAGATAGAAGTTATTGAAAAAATGCCCCTCTCATCTCTACAAAAGGGGTAAGTAGTTTCTTGATCATGCAGGTTTTTACCGGCAATACATCAAGGATTTTTCCAAGATTGCAAGACCTATGTGCAGTATTTTGGAGAAGGAGGTGAAGTTTGACTTTGATATAATGTATTTGAGAGCATTTGAGATGTTGAAAAGAAGATTAATTTATGCTCCCATTCTAATTGCTCTGGATTGGGGATTACCATTTGAACTCATGTGTGATGCGAGTGATGTAGTAGTGGGTGGCAAAAATAAAGAGTAAAGTGTTCCACTCCATTTTCTATGCAAGTAAGACCCTTGACACTACTTGTGAGAAGGAGATGCTAGCGCTAGTGTACACCTTCGATAAGTTCATATCGTATTTGATAGGCACCAAGGTAATTGTTTTCACTAATCATGCATCTATTAGGTAGCTATTCAATAAGAAGGATTCTAAACTAAGCCTAATTCGTGGAATATTTCTTCTCCAAGAATTTGACCTTGAGATCAAAGATAGAAAAGGTACCGAAAACCAAATAGCTGATCACTTATCTAGATTGGAGGACATCTCATATGTGAATGAGGGTGACAAAATCTGGGAAGAGTTTCTGGATGAACAATTGATGACATTGGATATCTCGCAAGTGCCATGATATGCTGATATTATGAACTTGATCGTGAGTGGCGAGTATCCTCCGGGTACAACTACTCAACATACGAAAAAGTTGAACCATGATGCGAAGTTCTACATTTGGGATGAACCATTCTTGTTCAAGCAAGGTGTTGACAGTGTAGTGAGAAGATGCATTGGGGACTCTGAGGTTAACAAAGTGCTAAAGAGTTGTCATGCTAGCCCATATCGAGGTCAGCATGGAGGAGAGCACAGTGCTAATAAGGTATTACAATCTTGTTTGTTTTGGCCCTCACTATTTAAAAATTCTATTGCTTTTGTGAAGGGTTGCGACGAGTGCCAGAGGTCTGGTACTATCTCAAGACGACATGAGATGCCACTAAAAAACATTTTGGAGGTGGAAATATTTGATGCGTGGAGTGTTGATTTAATGGGTCCCTTTCCACTATCTAGTGGACACCAATATATTCTGGTGGGTGTGGATTATGTGATTAAATGGGTTGAGGATATCGTCTTTCCTCAAATACCTCAAGGGTGGTGATTAAGTTCATCAAGAAGGACATGTTCACTCACTTTGGCACTCCAAGGGCAATTATAAGTGATGGAGGTAAGCATTTCACTAATAATCTTGTGAAGAACCTCCTTGCTAAGTACGATATTCGTCATAAGGTTGATACTGCGTACACCCGCAAAAAGGTTGTCAAGTGGAGGTGTCGAATGAAGAAGTAACACTAATCTTGCAGAAGACAGTGAATGCGCAAAGGTAAGTTTGGTAAGAGAAATTAGATGATGCAATGTGGGCGTATGAGTGCTTAAAAGACACCCATAGGGACTTCTTCCTATCACATCATATTTTGGAAAGCATTGTAACACTTAGAAAGTCTAAGACGTGTTCTGAGCCTAAAATACGTGTCAGGTTTAGACACTATTTTAAGGTCAATTTTCATGAATATTAGGAAGTTTAGAAATCAAAATATCAAGGAACACCCATGACGTCCGGTGAACTAGTCACATGGACTAGTGTGGTACTTTGATTGTTTGAAAGAAGTATAGATGGTTTCATCTTACTGACGTGATGACAAATAACTTAGGTGTCAAATAGAGGTTTAAGGAAGAAAGGCCAAGTGAGGAGTGCCAACCTTCAAGGGTAAGATAAAGCCAAACAGGCCAATGTTGCCCAAGAAAGGAGGCTATTGCCTCACCATTCACAGGCATGACCACGACTCGTGGTGTCAACCACGACCAAGATGGGGAGCTCGTGAAGGGGCCTTAGCCATGGGGGAATATGTCAAACTGGCCTAACTACTGTCCAAGGCACCACAAGCAACTTCATGACTCGTGGTGGACATGATGGAAGGCAATGGTCTTCCGCAAAAATGCCTTCGACAAAGTGGGTGGCTTTGGTGGGGTGTTTGGTAGCTACTTCCTAAGAGCACCACGAGACACTTGACGGGCTGTGGTGCATTTTCATGGAAGGAGGCAAGGTGCTCCGAGGTCTTTCCTTGGTGGGAGAAATGGAGAAGGATCCCTTGAAAGAGCGGCTACCTCTATCTTCACGACCACCACCACGACCCATCAAGCTCTTCAGGCTGAAGAGGGGACGTGAAGGTGGGGACGGGTTCTCACAGTGAAAGGTAAGTGGACGTCAACTTTTGAAGGCCTCTACCCCTATCCAAATAATTGAGGGGACTTGGGTTATATGGGGGTGCGAATTATTATATGACTTTAGGTCAATTTTCATTGATTCCTACTCCAAAAACACAAATCCCAATTGAAACCCAAATTGCTCTCACTTCTCTCTACTTTCTCTCTCTCCATTCATCCTCCATTGAAGAAAAAGAAAACTTGGGGAAGAAGACAAAGTTTTGATGTTTTTCTTACTCAATCTTAGGGAATAAAGCTTGAACAAGGTATGATTTCTTCACTCTTGGGATTCCTTTCCCTAAGAGGTCCTCTCAAAGATGAATTTTAATTACTTAAATTATTAGGTTTTTTTTCTCTACAAATGGGGTCTCTTCTAAAGTCGAGATTGATGATTAATTATGTTGAATTATGATTTCCTATGACTAATCTAGTATAGATTATTATGTAACTGATGTTAATTATGGGAATTATGAATTGGTCATGCTCTTTCCCTAATTTCCCCAAGTATTGACTCTTACTTGTAAATTGAAGAGGAATTATGAATGTGTTGATTATTTTAGTCATCTTATTCAAGATATGGTCTGCCTAGGAACTTTGTGTTGTTAGGATTAGACCTACTTCTTAAAGAATTCATGATGAACCCTTTTCCCCTTAACCCTAGGTTGTCGTCTTGAATTTAATAGTACATTATTGTTTCAATTGATTTGGTTGGTGTGTGAATTACTATATGAAGGAGATTGAAGTCTGTAATCTCAACTCTTTACCCACTTATGGTTATCTTGATTAATTGATGATGGTTTTTATTAAAGTTACCTTATTGTGTTAGGGAGTGATAGGGTTGGTATGATGTTGAAATTGAAATGTCTTGAATGATGGTTGGGTGCTTGCTAAGATTTAAATGTTATAAGGATGGTGAGATTACCAATATGCCTTATTTATTAAATGATATGGAAATGTGCTAACCTCACTTATATGAATTGTAATGAAAGGATTATACTCATGCAATTCTTGTTGAGTTATGATGATTATACAAGTATTAAACCCTATGGCCTACATTAAGCTATTATGATTAATAATGAAATTAAAAACATTTTAAAAAAGGACTTAGCTTAGCATTGAGTGAACTTGACAATGGGAGGTGTTGACTTTCCATATAGGAAGATTCACCCTATAGTTCAACATGTCGTGTCGACTCCCTAATGAGGGATACTTTTCCTATTGATTCCCATGAGATGAGGCTCCAATTGCAATTGCATGTAGGAGGGTTAAGACCTTGGTCTCTTGTTCATTGAACTAGGTTTCCCCCATAGAGACTAAGGTAGTGGGATCCACCTAGAAGCTACGATTATGGTTTGGTTTACTTTTGCCGGTAGACCAAATTCCAGTCGGTTGTAAGGTGTTACAACACCAGATTCCATATTTAGTTCTTGTGTTCTATATCGGTTAAGGAAAGTGTTCCCCAAACTAAAATGAAGTAATGAGGTACAAACAACCTAGGGCGACCTAACAGGTTTGACTTATCTTAGGTAGGGGTATGGGACTCTACCTATGACTTGCACTAGTTTTCCTTGAAGAAAACTTTAGAAGGTTGTCATTATATATGTATATGCTTATAATGGTACATGATATGTATATGATGGTCTTGCATATGGTTGATACTATATGATGATTAGTTTCACTTATGAATATGTGGTGGTCTCTATTATTAAAGTATGATATTATGTGCTCCTAATGATATGTTATGTAGAATTGGATATTTGTTATGGTTCTTGCTAGGTTTGCTTAATTAAGCAAGGTTATAGGGCTTTGCTTTGTCATTGTACAGGTGGAATTAATAAGGGTCATGAGTAATCGTCTTGCTTTGATTATGTTGTAATGAACTCGTTTTTATGCTTGTTGATGTTATTACTTGGTGATGGATTTATATTTGATTATGAGTGCATGTATGTTGATATGCATGTGACTTGCTTAGAATTAAGGTAGTTGGTCTTGTGAAGTACATGATATTAACTTGATGAATATTCTTAAATGACTTGTATTGGTTTTTGAATATGCACAAGACTTTCTAAATATAAAATAGAATGTTTTAATGATTGTCCGCTTTTAAAATGATTTGATATTATATGTGCATATCGTCTCATACTTGGTACATGTGATGTGCTAACCCCATATTCTCCCTTTTTGGTTTTCCAAAGTTTTAGGTTTCGGTCGTTGAAGGCTTTTTGTTTTGATGACTTTGAAGTAGACTTGGAATTCCTCAATCATCCAAGTTGGGTAGGTCCTCACTTTTCGAGGTCAATGCCACTATCAAGCTTATGAAGTTTGTTCTAATTTTAAGACCCTTATGTTCTTTCCTTTTCAATTGTATACTAAACATGGTTAACCCTATATAAGGCTGTATTTCATTGATGTGTAGGTTAGACACTATTTGATATATTCTTGTTAGATGTCTATGAGATGAGACATCCATTTGAGACTATGTGATATTTTAAATATCCATGTGCAATAAAAGTAGAAGGCTATGTAATCTTCCTATACGAAGGGTCTAGGTATACTCGACATACAACATACATGAATACATACATACGACAAGATTATATATGATATATAATATATATATATATGTAGAAGTAATGAAAAGTTTTTAACTTTTCTGTATTTTTGGCTTATGAATGTAATGATGTAAGCTAAAAGGCTACTCCTAGTCCTCAAAGAGGATGACGATGCCAGTTACATCTAGGGGTGCTCCTTAGATGTGACAAACTTGGTATCAGAGCATGAGATTGAATATCTTTGAGTTGATGTCTATCTTAACCACGTCTATGTAGATTCTTATTCATAATTGCGAAGCGCACCACATTTATGGATAGGAACTTATATGATGCTTAGGAATCTCTCACTTTCTTGGAAGTCCAATATTGTGCCTCTAGAGTTTGACTCTACGTGATTTTAGAATCTATTCCTTTTATTATGATTATAGGCAATGAATACTCGAAGGAACACAACATGAATACTTGAGGAAGAGATTGCCAGTGCAGGAGTTCCTTCCCATGGTGATCAAGTTCCTGTTCTTGAAGAAGATGTTAATGACGACCAAACTCCGATCAATCCTCCTCCTTTGACGGATGGTGACATAAAATTTTCTCTTCTCCACATGTCCCAAGCCATTACTACACAAGCACAAGCCGCCACTGCCCAAGCTCAAGCTATGACGGCCCAAGCTAATCGGGGGGTTGTCCCCGAGCCAACCAACATGTTGGCACCATAGCCTCCTGTTTAAGGGATTTCACTAGGATGAATCCCCCTACTTTCTATGGGTCCAAGGTTGAAGAAGACCGTTAATAGTTCATAGATGAAGTCTACAAGATCCTTTATGCTATAGGTCTTACTACTAGTGAGAAGGCCGAGTTAGCCACTTACCAACTCAAGGATGTGTCTCAACATGGTACATCCAATGGAGGGATATTATGCCTTTAAGAGGTGGACCCTGACTTAGGAGGTGTTCAAAAAGTCTTTTCTTAATAGACTCTTCCCTAGGGAGAAGCGGGAATCTAAACTGGTGGAGTTCAAAAATCTTTGTCAAGGAGGTATAAGTGTGCTTGAATACTCCTTGAAATTCACTAAATTGTCAAAATATTCTCCTTCTTTGATTTTTGATCCTAGGTATGAAATGAATCGCTTTATGATGAGAGTGTCGGATGATTTGCAAGAGGAATGCCATTCGGCTATGCTACATGAAAATATGAACATTTATTGTCTCACGGTTCATTCTCAACAAGTGGAAGAGGCAAGGTATAAGAGAAAGAGTAGGGATGCCAAGAGGGCAGGATCTTTTGATGTTGTTCGTCAGAGGGTAGGTTTGATATCCAAGACAATCCTACGTTTAAAAAGAGGTTTGCTAATCATGTTCCTTGTAATTTTTCAAAGGCTCGTGAGGATAGGGTGTCAAACCTAAGCCTAAGAAGGTAATACTAGTTCACCGAACAAGAAGCCTACTTGTGCAAAGTGTGGAAAGGGTCATTTAGGAGAATTCTTAGTTAAAATGGGAAATTGTTTTGGTTGTGGCAATGTCCACAAGGTTAGGGATTACCCTAATGTGAAGGGTCAAGACAAGGGTAGTGGTCAAGATCAAGCAAGTGGTTCTAATGATGCTCCGAAGAAGAATCACTTTTATGCTCTCCGCTCTAGGGGTGAGCAAGAGACTTCTTCAGACGTGGTGATCGGTATGTTGAAACTCTTCTTATTTTTGTATATTCCTACTTGATCAGATGCATACCTTGTTCATGTGTTACTCCTCTAGTAGCTAAAAATTTTGACATTTTGCCCGATACACGTGACCCTGAATCTTTTATGGTGTCTACCCCTAGGGGTGAGTCGGTGGTTGCACAAAGTGTGTATAGAAATGTCCTATAGTTTTCTCATAGAGTACTTATGTTGAACTAGTAGAATATGATATGAGTGGATTTTGATGTAATTTTTGGGTAGGTATGGGATTGGTTGCATGCTTTCTTTTCCTCTATAGATTGTAGGAAAAAAACAAACGAGGGTGGTGAAGTTAAAACTTTCCAAATTGAGACCGTTTTAGAGTTGCGGGGGGGGGGGGGGGGAGGGAGAAAATTCTATTCCTAGAGGTCGTAGTTTCTTGTTTAAGGATTACAAAATGATCTCTAAACGGGGCTATGCCACATATTAATACTACAAGATTTAGACTCCAAAATTTCTCCCGTTGAGTCGGTCCCCGTAGTGAGGGAATTTCCGGAGGTATTTCCTAATGATCTTCCTGGTATTCCTCCAGAACAGTAAATTAATTTTGGTATCAACATGTTACTGGATACAAATCCGTTTCAGTTCCTCCTTATCGGATTGCTCCGGCTGAATTGAAAGAGTTGAAGGTTGAACTTAAATATCTACTAGGAAAATTCTTCATTCGACCTAGTATTTCTCCATGGTGTGCTCATGTTTTGTGTGTGAAGTAGAAGGATGTGTCCCTTAGAATGTGCAATGATTACCACCAAATTAATAAAGTCACTACTAAGAACAAATATCCTATCCCTCAGAATTGATGACTTATTTGATCAACTCCAAGGGGCAAGCTACTTTTCTAAGATTGACTTGAGATTGGGGTATCACCAACTTAGGTAAGAGGTGGGGATATACCAAAGACGACATTTCAGACTATATGTGGTCACTATGAGTTCTTAGTAATGTCCTTTGGTCTCACTAATTATAACACCTCCAAAAATTACTTGGATGAAGATAGATCATAGCATGGTTTTAATGATGGTATAAGGTACTAAAATGGTCTAAAATATAGTATTGAGGTAGTGTCTAGAGTTTTAGGTGATTTGGAAGTGAAACGTCAACGGACGACCAAGATGTTTGACGACTAAGTCACCTATGTGCCTCATATGTAAATATGTGACTAATTGTGTGTTTGATGAGTAATAAGGTCATTATATGAGTTATTAGGGTGCTTATAGGCAGTGTGTCAAGTTTGGTGAACTATGGAGGTCAAACGTCCAAGAACGTCCATGACGTTCGAAAAGTTTGCCTTGAAACGACGTTGTGTGTCTATGCATGTTTTGTCGAGTTTAACGTGTTTGTTTTGTATCAAATTGATGTGGTAGTTCCTAAACCGTACAACAAAATATTTGGGTTGGAAACGTACGCGTACGACTCCACGTTGGATCCACAAGGGGCCCTAGAGGAGAACCCCAACTCAAGACTTCAACCTGCTAGGCAGCTTGCATGTAGTGCCAAATGACGACCCAAACGGTGGCCAGTTGATGGAATGAAGGCTCGTAGACTTGCAGCATCGATAGATCCTGCCAGTCTGAAGGTGGAGAATCTACAGGACCAAACCACGAGACCCCATCGACGGGGCGTGGTCTCACCCACGGACCGTCGATGCTGGGCGTCGATGGTGCTGTGAAAAATCTTCAACTTTTTCTTAATGCTTGGAGTTTTTTGGAAATTGACCCTAAGTCTTATAAAATAGGAGGACAATTATTTTGGGTGTTTAAGGGTATTTTAAGAGTAAATAAGTCATAAAAGTCTAATTTAAACCCTAGCACCTAAATAAAAACACATTCCCTCCCAAAGTTTTTTCAAAAACCTCCATGAGAGCTTAAGGTGAAGATAGAGTTTGAAGATTGATCTTTAATAGAGTTTTTTCTTTAATTGTCATTGGATTCTTCTAATAAGGTATGAGAGTTCTTCATCTAAGGCTTGCTATCACCTTAGATCCAATTTCAAAGATGATTTTTAAAGATTTTAAAAAGATAAAAAAGTCTAATTTCTACTCTAAGTTTTGGGTTCTTGCATGAAAAGTTTTCAAACATTAAGATATGATATTATTGATGTAAAATTGATTTTTTCCAATGAAATTCTCCATGAACCCTTGACCTTCTCAAATCTCTCAATTTGACTAAAATATGAATTATGTAATCATGTTTTGATATTAATGAATTCAAGTATAATTGTTATGAGCTTTTGATTCATATATAGATTATGATTAATTGGTTTATAGGCTATTTCAATTTTATAAATTCAATATTATATATTCTTATATCTATTGAATGTTAAGCTTATTAAATTGATATTGACTTAATGCTTATGAATTCTAGTGTAGTTTTCTATGGGATATTGAATGATGTAAGATATGTATGAAATTGATGTCTAATTGGTCTTAGATCGATAATTCTACATTAAATTTACCTAGATTCATTGTGAATTATAGTTTATGTATTGAATTGATTTTCATGACCACGGGTAAGGGCATTATGGTATTGAATTGCATGATTTAGCTTTGGATTCTAGTGGTGAGATGAAATGGGTGGTATGCTTCCCTAACTCTCTTAATATTTTTTATAGTTTTTATATTTTAATGTTGATTGGTATGGTCCACTAATGATGGTGGTGCTATGTGAATTGATGTGGCCTTGTCGGCGTTTCTTTATTTATTATGATGATCATGGCCTTGTTGGCACTACTTGAAGTATTGTGATGATGTGTGTAGTTGATTTATGTGAATTATGAGCATATCTATCTATATGTGAAGTATTGTAAAAGTATGTGTTCTTTCTATGTCTGTTAAGAGATCATGTAGACTATGACTACGTGATTATGATGTGTAGTCGTAGGGATGACATTGTTGTTCCTACTTGACTATTGATGATTCGATATGATTGTTATATGATGAGATAGGTAGTGTATATTTCTGACTTAAAGATGATAATTAGTTATTCCTATGTGCTTTTAGACATGACATGTAATATGTGTTTAAAGTAAAGTATGTGAGTCTGTCTTGTTGATTGTGTGCCTTACTTGATGCATTGAATGAAATGTGATATGAGAGGCCTTGATTAGGTGCTAAAGCCTCTTATTCTTTGTATGCATGAATTCCATGAGACTTGAATGATGTTAAGATGGTCCTTTATGCTAAACCTTGAACCTAGTTTTAAAGTATAAAATGTTGAAGTAGAAAGCTGTTGTCTGGCATCCTTCAAGTAAGGAATAATAGACTTAAGGTAAGGGTCGGAATGACGATCATATCAATCCATTAGGAAAGTATTATGAGCTTCATGTTGCCGGTTGTAAGGTAGCCTGAGGGACCTCTTTGTTAGGGTAAATGTTGTATTTGTTATGAAACTTTATATGGGGCCCTTTATATGAACCTCAATGAAAATTACTCTATGAGAACAAAGGCTAGCCCGAGTGAGTATGGTAAGGGAGAAGTGTTATAGTAGTATGAGACTAGAGTACAAAAGCATGCCTTTCATATTGCTTAACAGGTATGCCCTACAGGGATGTGTTTAGTTCTACCATTGGAATGAGAACACCCCTCGGCGTAGGTTAGAACCCGGACTTCCATTGATTTTCTACCAGTGTCTATGTTCGGTTATTGCTTATTCTCATCATGGATACTTACTAGAAGTAGAGACGTTCTATAAAAGTTAGGTGGTGTATTGAGATGTATCTAGGACCTCCACAATAGACTTTGAAGGTGTTAGTGAGAGTCCCAGGTTCTTGTCCAAGACCATACTTGAATGTTTCTATGTGAAAAATAAGTCATAAATGAACTAATGAATTTAATGTCTTAAAAATTTAAGAAAGTATGTTAATGAATAAGTACTTATCTAGAGTAGTTAAAGATTTTCTAGTAAGGTTTAAAGGGGGCATGGGAATGGTCACTTCGTATCTTACCTAGATTAGTCTTAAGAATGACTCTAGTTAGGGAAGATGGTTGACTAATAGACATGATCCAAAACTTAGGTATTATAAGGCTACTTAGGTAATATTGAAGAGGTCATATGGACGTTTACTTCTTGATTAATTAGTAAGTCTTTTGATAACTTAGTAGGAAAGAATACCATAATGATGAGGCTAATGTACAAGTGAGAACGATTCTATCTTTTGGTAGTCATAGGATCTCTAAGGTGTTAGGGATTTCTAGAGCGGGGTTAGCTAACAACGCACTCAAGTGAACCTTAGAATCATTCTTTGGTAGGAGGATCTCATGTTCAGGTAATTGATGCATTTGTAAGTGTGTATATCTCAGTATGGGTGGTCTTAAGAATCATTTAGGTGTACCTAGAGAGAGTGTATGGGCGGTTTCTCTTTGTATTACTGAAGTGAATCTTAGGATAGCTCTTAGTTAGGGGATTATATTCTTAAAGGTGTGTAAAGTGAAGCTAAGGAACTTCACTATAACAGTGAAGAAGTTCATTGTACAGTGAAGTAGCTCACTGTAATATTTTCCTAACAATGTGCATAATTTCTCAAATGACTCCTTATGTGTTTGTATGTTGCTAAATGTTTTTCCTATGTATGTAGTACGATGTTTAATAAAAATTCATGAAAAGCATGTTATTTACTAAATGTCTTTTTTCATGACTTCCATACTTAGTGCATATAATGTGCTAACCCCTTTTCCATTTTTTGACTAATGTGTAGGGAATAGGAAGTCTTGATGTGCCATGGAGGTTGGATAGGTTCGTTAGGGTTGAAGATGAATTATTGGTGAGTCCTCATAGATCCGAAGACAATATCCACATGTTCCTTTATGTCTTAGTCTTTATTTTACTGTCTTGTATGGGCTTAGACCCAAGTGTTGTATACTCCAAAGTTTAGATGATTCAATGAGATGTTGTAACGGTTTAATGTTTTAAATGAATGTCTTGTGATTGAGTATTGATTATGCAAAGAGTTCTTCATGTGTGAAGAACGTTTTAAATTCTTACTCATTTCAGAATGTTTATTATGCAATGAATAACACGAGTGGATTTGATGAGACTTCTTGAAGTCTGATTTACCGTGTGACGACACAAGGATGATCTAACTTCTAAGGTGTACTTTTGGGTCATTAAACTAATACCCCGTCGGCATTTATGGATCTCATGATTAGGGTGTTTCAAAGTTACCTAGATTCATTTGTTATTTTCTTCATTGATGACATATTAGTATATTCGAAAAAAATGAGGTTGAACACAAGGAACATTTGAGGGTGGTGGACCCGGTCTAAGGAGAAAACCAATTTTTTTCCAGTATAGAAATGTGAGTTTTGGTTGAGTCGAGGTGGCGTTTTTGGTCATATCATCTATAGTGAAGGGAGTTTGGTTTGATCAAGGAAAAACCAAGGCGGTGAAAATTGTCAACACCATGACTCGAACCGACATTAGGAATTGCTTGGCTAGCAGAGTATATTTAATCAGGAGGGTTGTGGATGGTTGCGTCCCATTTGACACCTACCTTTGCATTCTTTGAACAAAAGGAGGTAAGACGTTTGATGGTGAAGACATGTGAGAGAAGCTTCCACAGTCTGAAAGATAGGCTAACATCCGCTCTGGTCTTGAATTTACTAGAGGGGACAAAGGGTTTCGTTGTATATTGTGATGCATCCCGAGTTGGTTTAGGGTGTGTGTTTATGCAACATGGGAAAGTAGTATCCTATGCTTCTTGACAACTTATAGTGCATGAGAGTAACCATCCAACTCATGATATTGAATTAGCGGTCGTGGTATTTGTCTAGAAAATAAGGAGGCATTAATTGTTGGGGGAGCTGTTATGTGGATGTGTGGCTTATACCGCCCATAAGAGTCTCAATATGTGTTTACTCAAAAGGAATTAAATCCCCGACAAAAAAAGGTTGATGGAAAATGTTGGAAAGATTACAATAGAGGTTCTCTATCACCCCCCAGCATCGACAATGTGGTTGCGGAATCTCTAAGTGTAGACATGGGTTAGGTTGTCTCTGTAGAGGGAAGCAAGAAAAGACCTTTGAAGCTGTAATAGGTTGGCTAGATTGGGGTGTGAGGTTGGAAGATTTTTACTTTCGAATGGTGGTTTATGATCCACCATACACTCCGAGTCATCTTGGTGGTGGAGGTGAAGTTCAAAACAAGACCTTGATAAACAATGAGGAGTTGAAGGGAATCGATCTTGGGCAAGCGTTAATTGAGTTCATTGCCTAAGGGGGGATGGTTGGTGTCTTGAGGTAGTCAAGGAAGGTGTGTGTTCCCAATGTAATTGGTTTGAGAATCGAATCCTGGGAAGCTCATGAGTCCTGTTACTCCATTCATCTAGGTTCGACAGAGATGTAACATGACTTTAAAGAAGTGTTTTGGTGGAAGGTTTGATAAAGGACATAGCGAAATTTGTTTCCAAGTGTCCAAATTGCCAACAAGTGAAAGCCGAACATCAAAATCCGGGTAGTTTACTTTAAGAAATTCAGATACCTACTTTGAAGTGGGAAGACATGAATGTTTATTTTGTGGTAGGTATGCCTCCAATACAAAAACAATATGACTCCATATGGGTGGTTGTGAATGGTTGACCAAATCCGCTCGTTTTATTCCTGTCAAGTCTACATATTTGGCGGAGCATTATGCAAAGATCTTCATAAATGAGATTGTGTGTCGCCATAGTATTCCGTTATCCATCATATCGGATAGGGGTACATACTTCATATCTAGTTTTTGAGGTCATTCCAAGAAGGGTTGGGTACCAAGGTGAAGTTAGGTGGAGTTTGCTTATAATAATTGTTTCCATTTTATCCATATCCATGGCTCCTTATGAAGCCTTGTATTGTAGGAGGTGTAGGTCTCCTATTGTGTGATTTGAATTTGGTGAGTCTTTGTTTCTGGGTCCTTATTTGATTTATAAGACTTTGGAAAATGTTCATATCATAAGGAACCGATTGCAAACGACCTATAGTCAGAAAAGCCATATGCCGATCATAGGAGAAGGGATTTATAGTTTGAAGAAGGTGATAAGGTGTACTTGAATATTTTTATACGAAAGGGGTGGTTATATTTGTCAAGAATGGAACTTGAGTCCTCGTTATGTGGGTCCTATGAAATCTTTTAAAGGGGTTGTAAGGTTGCCTATGAGTTGAAACTCCCTAGTGAATTTTCTTCGATTCATCTTGGTTTCCATGTTTCTATGCTTAAGAAGTGTATCAGTGATTTCGAGTCAATTTATCATATTGAGGGTCTTGGTGTGAAAGATAAACTTTCCTCTGAGGAGGTTCTGGTTGAAATCCTTGATCGTCAAGTGAAGAGGTTGAGGAACAAAGAGGTGGCCTCTGTAAAAGCATTATGGAGAAACCACCTAGTTGAGGGGAAAACATGGGAGGCCAAAGCCGATATGAATTCCCGTTATCCTCATCTCTTTACCAGTGAATGTTAGTTGTTCTTAATTATAATGAAAATTATGACTAAATTTGAAGGTTGTACGATTTTTGGAGAAGTTTTGTAAAAATGTGCATTTTTGGTGTCACTATAGTGAAGTTACAGTAAATTGTGCATATTCCTTGAAATTTGCAATGTTTTGGTTTTATTCAGTGGTGCCATTTTGATATCTGGATCTTTATGAAATGATTATTGGAATGTTGTTAGGTGACAGTTTTGGCATAAGGACTCATTATATGGTACTATTATATATATATATATATTATATATATATATACTTATAATATATATGTGTGGGGTGTGTGTGTGTGTGTGTGGTAGTGTGTGGTGTGTGTAGAGGTCATGTAAAACCCCAAGTAGAAGTAGTAAAAAATATTACATTTCCTCATAATTTGACCGATGAATGTATTGATGTAAGATAAGAGGCTAGTCTTATTCCTCGAACAGGACGAAGACGCCGGTTACGTCTAGGGGGTGCTCATTGGATATGACTTTAGACCTATTTCTTGAAGAATTCATGATGAACACTTTTCCCCTTAACCCTAGGTTGTGGTCTTGAATTGAATTGTACATTATTGTTGCAATTGGTTTGGTTAGTGTGTGAATTACTATCCTATGACGTTATTATGCTAATCATGAGTAGTATGGTGATATTACACCCATTGTGGGGTTGAGTATGAGGATTGATGGTAAGACCTTGATGTTGGCTTGTGAAGAAGACTTGGTAAGTATTGTAATCTCAACTCTTTACTTCAATTATGGTTACTTGTGATTAAGTGATGATGTAGTACTAAGTATACCTTATGTTAGGATTGATACAGTTTGTATGATATTGAATTGAAATGTCTCGGCTATGGTTTTTGAGGTGTTGGCTAAGATGTAAATGTTATAAGGATGGTGATGATTTTCCAATGTACCTTATTATGAAATGAAATGTAAATGTGCTAATCTCATTTATATGAATTGTAATGAATGGATTATACTCATACAAATCTTATTGAGCTATGATGATGATAATTATACAAGGTGTAGACCCTATGACCTATACTAAGCTAGGATGATAATACGAAATTACAGATATTCAAAAAGGGACATCGTAGCACAGAGTGTGAACTTGCCAATGGGAGGTGTGGGACTTTCCATAGAGGAAGGCACCACTTATAGTTCCACATGTTGAGTGACTACCATATGAGTCATACCCTGCCTATGGATTTCCCATGAGATTTAGGCTCTAATACCTAGATGGCATATGAGCGGGTTATTCCATCTCTTAGTTCTTGAACTATGTTGCCCCCATAGGAAGATAGCTAGTGGATTATACCGTACAAAAACTACATTTAGGTTTTGTTTTACTTTAGACGGTTAACCCACCTGTCCATCGGGTTGTGAAGGTGTTACAACACCAGATTCCACATTTATTCTTGTCGCTCTTATGTCGGTTAAGGCAAGTTGTTCCCTAATAAAATGAAGTAATGAGGTACAAGCACTAGGGAGACTAAGTGTTTGATTTAGCTAAAGTAGTGGTATGGGACTCTACCTATGCCTGAGTAGAGTAGTTGCTTGAGAAACTTTAGAAGGTTGTTATTAAATATGTATATGCTTATAATGGTACAAGATATGTATATGATCATCTTGCATATTGTTGATATTATATGATGATTAGTTTCACTTATGAATATGTGTTGGTCTCTTTTGTTAAAGTATGATATTATGTGGTGGTAATTATATGTTATGAAGATTGGGATATTAGTTATGGTTCTTGGTAGGTTTGCTTGATTGAACAAGGTTATGGGGCTTTGCTTGGTCATTGCACAAGTGGACTTAATATGGGTCATGAGCAATGGTCTTGGTTTGGTTATGTTATAATGAACTCTTATTTATGCTTGTTGATGTTATTACTTGGTGATGGAGTTATATTTGATTATGAGTTCAAGTATCTCGATATGCATGTGACTTGCTTAGACTTAAGGTTATTGGTCTTGTGAAGTACATGGTATTGACTTGATGAATATGCTTAAATGACTTGTATTGGTTCTTGAATATGCATAAGGCTTTCTAAATATAAAATAACATGTTTTAATGAATTGTCCATCTTTAGCATGATTTAATATTATATTTTCCTATGGTCTCATACTTAATACATGGAATGTGCTAACCCCATTTTCTCCTTTTTTTCCCCAACATTTTAGGATCCAGTCTTTGAAGGCTTTGGAGACGACTTTGAAGAAGACTTGGAATTCCTCAATCATCCAAGTTGGGTAGGTCCACACTTTTCGAGTCCAATTCCACTATCAAGCTTATAAAGTTTGTTATAGTCTTAAGACTATTTTGTTATTTACTTTTCATTTGGATGCTAAACATTGTAAAGCCTATACGTGGCTCTATTTCGTTGATGTATGGGCTAGGCCCAATTTGATATTCTCTTTTTAGATGGTTATGAGATGAGATATCCATTTGAAACTATGTGATATTTATTATATTCATATGCAATAAAAGTAGAATACTATGTAATCTTCCTTTAAAAAGCGTCTATGTATACTCGATATATATATTATGTGTATGTAGAGGTCTATGTAAGCCTCAATGTAAAATAATGAAAAAATTTCAAAATTTTCGTATATTTTGGCCTATGAATGTAATGATGTAACCTAAGAGGCGAGTCTTAGTCCTCAAAGAGAACGACAACGCCGGTTACGTCTAGGGGGTGCTCCTCGGATGCGACAAGCATGTCATCTTCCAGCGGAATTAGAACACCAAGCTTATTGGATGATTAAGAAAATGAAATTGGACCATGAACTAGCTGGTAGAAAGAGAGTGGATCAGTTGCATGAACTTGAAGAGTTTAGACGTCACACGTATAAGAATGCCAAGATGTATAAAGGGAAGACTAAGAGGTGTCATGATAAGGACATAGTAGCTCGTACATTCAATCCTGGAGAAAAAGTACCACTCTTTAACTCTAGACTTAGGTTATTCCCCGGAAAGCTAAGGTCGAAACGGAGTGTCCCTTTTGAAGTGGTAAGAATGACACCACACGGGGTTGTGGAATAAACGGAGAGACTGATCTTACGTTCTTGGAGACAAACCATAATGCCTATGTAATAGGTATTAGTTAGGCTTAATTTAGTAATTTCAGCTAAGTTTCTTGTGTGTAGAGCTTTTAATTTTTCTTAGTTGTTAGTTAAAATAGGTCTTTAGATATTAATAAGAAAAATAGTGCTAAAATATGAGCCGTGCCATGATTAAAAATAAGGTGCTGGGTGGGAGGCAACCCACCATTATTGTGTCACGTTGTTTCAACAATGTGCAGGCCAAAAGAGAAGGAGGTACACAAAATTAGAGGACGTATGATCAGGAATACAACATGGGCAAAAAAAAATCTAGCATGTAACACCAAAGGATTAGTTTTGAGATGATTTTTGGGTGCACAAGTGACGCAGCACGCGCCAAACGCGTCACAATGAAGGAAAAAAACCGATGAAGAGTGCACTGCAGGAGCACAACGCCAGGCTCCTTTAGACTGGGCTTGTTTTGGGTGCACTGAAGGCACGCCGCGCTATAAGCTTAAGAGAACTGTAGGCACGCCACACCAAGACCTTTTGACTAGGCCCTAATTGTGGCGTACTGCAGGCGCGCCACGCCATGCCCCTTTTGACAGGGGCCTATTTTGGGAGCATAGGAGGTGCGCCGCGCAAAAAGCTCAGGTGCACTACAGGTGCACCGCGCCAAACCCCTTATGACTGGGGCCTGTTTTTGGCGCACAGCAGGCGCGTCGCTCACCTTCTTCCATGTGCGAGTCGAGCGCTTCGCACCCTACCTGGGAGACAAAATTTCTAAAAAAATATTTTGTTCACCTCTAGTCCCACAAAATATCCAAACCTTTCACTAATCCCAACCATCTCCACTGCCCCACCTACCCATTAATACCCCAAATTCTCCCAAAAGCACCCTCTTTAACCGTTCCCTTCATCTTCACCTTCCCCAATTTTTTTTCTCTTCCCCAAATACTCCATATTCCCCAACCTTGACCTTAAATTTCTTCTTTCCAAAATCCCAACACGAAAATTCTCCACTCCTTATTCTAAAAACCTTCTCTATCTCAAGTTTTCTTCAACCTTCCAGCAAAAAAATAAAATTTTTTTTTTCTAAATCTCACAAACCCACAAACACCCAACACCTACTGCCTACCCTCCCTACCCACATTCTTCCCATATTTTGCCCTCTTTTTTTCTTAATTTTTCTACTATTGGGGTTTTGTGATGGCTTCAAAGGGTAAAAAGGTAGTTAGTGGCTCGGGAACCAAAATGAGTAGAAATGGGGTGACTGCCGGAAGTTCAAGTCGGGCAGACCCAAATCTGTCACCCATAAAGTTCGGTGAGCAGGCGGTGATACGTTATTGCACGGATTGGTATAAGAACCAAAATGAATACAAGTACTTTGGCGATGAGAATGTGGAGGAAGATAAATTGATCTGTGTATTTCCCAATATTCACGCCAAAATCATTGCGTTGGGACTTCAATTTGTTTTTATGAATCAAGGTTAGTGTAATTTGAGATTGGTGCATGACTTTTACACTAATTGGAATACTCGTCGTGTTGAGATTCTTTGTGGTTATGTTAGAATAGTGGGGTGCATTTTTCTGTTGAAGCGCTAAATGATTTTTTGGATACCCCAAATTTTGATCATGTTGATTTGTGTCCATGGTTGCCCGACCCGCGTATTGTGATATATTTCATACATTGTGTTAGTTGACATCTGTTGCTAGGTGAGATAGAGTTAGGGACACGGGTTTGTACCAGAGCCTTCATTATGGACATTTCAACTAATAGGCTAGGATTTGGCTGAATATTGTTTGTAGTACTTACTTCCGGGGAAACATATGACCGATGTTATGCGAGACAGGGTAGTGCTCAAATACCGGTTAATGTGGGTGTTATTTTAAGGCAGAATATGCTCAAATTTAGGACCAACAAGAGATGGCATTTTTGTTATGGCGACATCATCACTAGGTATCTCAGAGAGTTAATGATTGAGGAGGAAGTTGATGATGTGTACCCTCCCCATACCCCCCATCTAGTTCTCCACCCGGTTGATGTCACATGCACTAAAGCGCACGATCCCTCCCACGTCCTATTTTGACTACAATAGATAGGCAAGCTCGTGATAATAGATTGATAGGGCACATATTTGGTATGGCGGAAATGCAGTTGTGCATTGGTTGTCGCCCTGTGACTGAGGAGGATATGGATAGACTAGCCGATATGCGTTGACAAATAGTGCGATGTAGATGTGAAGAATGGGTCCGGCGTTCTAGGAATCGATCGATGATGATGACACGATAGATGATGAGGATGATAGCTCAGCGGAGTATAAGTTTTAAGCCATTGATACCACAGATGATACTTCGGACACGGCCTAGAGGCCGACAATGAGTTCCTTTTTACCTTTGCACTTTGTTTTAATTTTGAACACTGGGGACAGTGTATTACTTAAGTGTGGAGTGGAAATTGAACTTCATTGTATATAGTTTATAGCTTTGTCGAGTTTTGTTTATATTATTAGTAGGGTTCCTCTCATTTTGTTGTCTATTCTTTTCCCAAGGATAGTCCCTCTGAGCCGTTTAAGACTAGCTTATTGCTTTATTGAGTGTTAGAGTCATTTTGGAATGACGTTTGTCGATTATAGATGATGATGACCGTCTTAAAGGAAAATTAGTCATTAAAAGTAGAAGAATGAAACCTATATCTTTGGCAATTTGAAACCTTGTCTTAATGGTTGGCTAGACGCCATGCGTGACGACACTTTGTTTTCATTAGTGACATAGTAACCATGAAAACAAGCATAATCTCTTGTGTCGACTCTAAATGAAAAATAAAAAAATGGGTGTAATTGTATGGACACACCGTAATGCATTATATGTGAATATGCTATAAGTTGAGTTCTAATGTGTGAAGTGATGCCATGTGTGAGAATAATTGTTAGTTTTACATTAAATAACATATAGAACTTCCCCCAAGTGTGGTTTGTAAATAACTTGTGTGAATTGTGGAATGTGATTGAGGCGTTTCTTTGAATAGAGAACTTTGAATGTTCTTTGTATGCTTCCAAATAACATATCTATAGTGTATCCCTTTGAGCCTTTTAGCCTTAATTTGTTGTAAACCACTGAATGGAGCCAAATCCCTTTTCTGGATACCACTAGTTTGATCTAAATAAATCTCTTATGCATTATGTTTAGTTGAAAATGACAACTTTGGTTGAAATGAATAGGGTGGTAGTAGTTCTATGTAGAAGAAAAGTAAAGAAAAGGTACACAAATAAGACCCCAAGTGTTAAAAAAAAAGATGAAAACAAAAGATGTATATACAAAAAGAGGTGTGCAAAAAGAAGGGGCTCAATTACAAAGTGAAGAAAAGTGCAAAGCATGTAATAGGGAAAGAATAAGTTGTAAAATTTATCAAAGAAAACAAAACATGTGCATTAGGCAGAATGAGTCACTAAAGTTTACCCAAATACGTCCTTCTTTACCCAAAGCCTACATTACAGCCGAATGAAAGTCCTCTTTATTTCATGTTTACATTTTGTGAAAATAAAAGTATACTAAGGGAAATATTATGGCATGTTAGGAAATGTATAATTTCATTTGGGAGTGAGAGAGTAATGTTATGAAAAATGGCCTTATACTATAAAGAATTGATTGATTGTTGGTGGTAAAAGAAGACTGTAGTTATATTGGCGAGGGCATTCATGAAACATTTTTGGTGCTTAATCTTGTGGTGTGTCTCTATTATGTTTCATTAACCTACAATTATTTGAGAGGACTCATGCATCGAGGTTGTGAGTTGTTTGAGTGGTCGACTATAAAGAAGAGTTGAAATTGCATAAAGTGTGTCACAACTTAATGATTAAATATGTTTGGTCGATTGTGAAGTGAGGTGAAGAGTCCAAAGGATTAAAAGCATAAAGTGATAATATAGAGTTGTTCGAGGACTAACATATGTTTAATTGTGGGGTGGTGATCTTGGGCATATTTATATGCTCAAGTACGGCATATTACCCATTTTTAACGTTAGTTTAAGACATGATCTAACTTAACTAGCTTGTTTTGGCTGAAGATTGCAATGATTTCTCATTAATATACATGATTAGTGATTTTGCAGGTTACTAAGGGAAGTGATCAAGTGTTTGAAGGAAAAGAAGTTTAAGGCGACAAGACACATACTGGCGCGGTGCACTAGACACCTTGCCGCATTAAGGGCGCGATGCGCCACGCCATTTTGACTGCAACCTATTTCAGGCGCACTGGCAGCGCGGTGCGCCAGCCTGCCAAGTGCGATTCTGGCATGACGCACACAACTTTGTGCATAGTTTTGAAAGAAAACTGATTTTAAAAGGACTCCTAATTGAAGTTGAATTTGACTCTATTTTCCTATTTACTATAAATAGACCGTTGGGGCCTCATTGTTAGGGTTTGCCTTTTTGATTAGTTTGCAAGATCAAGAATGCAAGTTTGTAATAGGTATTAATCTTATAACTCTTTTATTTTTTGGAAAACGCATGAACATTTGTCTTTTGTGGTTTTTGAATATTATGAGTATCTAATCGCCCTAGTTCTGGGGCTATAACTATGAATTGAATGTTGAATATTATTTGGTTTTGGAATTAATTATTGGTTGTCAACACAAGTTACTGCTTTATTCTTGTTTTACTATTTTATGCTTTATCACCATAAGTTAAATTTAGTCTGTAATCTTAAAATCGAGAGAGGAAGGATTAGATAGTCCAAATAATATATAAATCTCGATCGACCCATTAGATTGAGGTGATTTGTGTTCAAGAGTGACGCCCGGACGAACAACTTTCTTGGTTACAAAATAGGATTAAATATAACTGCTCGCCAATTGGCTTGCTTATCCCCGCTCAACAATGTAGTTAGGTATCTAATTGGAGTAGGCAACGAGAGGTGTGTAACCCAAACCATAAAATTAACCCTATAAACCAGTAACTTGATAACCAAAATTACTTCTAAACCAATACTATGATACATTGAGATTGAAGTTAAGCTGCAACCTTGGAATTTGTCTTTTTCTTGCTTGAAACATCATCTTTAAGTCATTCAAATCATTGTTACTTTATTCAATGTTAAGGTAGTTATTGTTAACAATCAATCATCAATTCTTGAAATAGTAACTTTTACTTTTACTTGTGGAATTAAGTTTGAATATAAGTTGATCATAAGCCCCTTGAGAACGATAACTCATTCTAAAAAGAATCTATATTACTTGCGTGACCACGTACACTTGCGTGTATATTGGAGGAGACGTCAAAACTATGTGGAGGAGACGTCATCCCGGCAATCGTGCAACAATTCTCAAACATCGCTCTTGGCAAAGCCTTACTCATCATGTCGGGAACCATTATCATTGGTATGGATCTTTTCAACTTCAAGATACTTAGAATCTAAACACAACTTGAATTCAACGATACCTCACATTAATTTGTTAATTCCAACCATGAAATGTAGAATTCTTTTCAATATGAATATATAGAACTTGGAATGTTGGAATAAAGCACATACCTTTCTTGAGCACAATCAAGTTCTCCCAAAAGTCTTTTCATCCGGATCAACTCTTTTGAAGATTCAACAACAACAATAAACTCAACCTCTGTAGTAGATAAAACAACACAGTTTTGTATCCTAGATTGCCAAGACACAACCCCCTCCAAAAGTAATCAAGTAGTCTTACGAGTGTCCACAATACTAGTCATGTCTGATTCAGTGTAACAATAAAGAATAGGCTTCCCTGTACCAAAACATAAGCTCAAACTAAAAGTGTCATAAAGGTATCTCAAAATCCACTTTAAAACATTACAATGCTCTCTTCTCGAATTAGAAAGAAAACAGCCAACAATATCAAAATCAGGAGCAATATCTGATCTTGTACACCATTGCATACATCAAACTACAAACAACTAAAGTATAAGAAACTTTCTTTATATTTTATTCTCACAATCACTGGAAGTACAATGTTTGCACTCAATTTAAAGTGAATAACTAAAGGTGTACCAACAATCTTAGCTTTGTCCATGTTAAATTTACGAAGTACTTTCAGAATATACTTCTCTTGTGAAAAGCACAACTTCTTGACATCTCTATCACAGACAATTTACATGCAAAGAATCTGTCTTTCTAGTCCGTATCTTTCATAGCGAAAGACTTATTTAAATTTTTCTTCAACTCTTTAATGTTGCAGGTATTATGACCAACAACAAACATGTCATCAACATAAAGCGAAAGCATAATAAAATAACCATCAAAGACTTTTTGCACAAAAACACAATGGTATGAAGAAGTCTTCTGCCCTCATGAAAGAACCAATCTTCTTGTACCATTGGATGTGACATTCTTGAAACCATACACGCTTTTATTTAATTTGCAACAATGATTCTCTTTTCCATTGACTTCAAAGGCTTCTGACTGCTCCAAATAAATTTCTTCATCCAAGTCAACATGGAGTTTGTTTTTTTTAAATTTATCTTTTCAACTTTCAAGTCCAAATTTGCAGCCATGCCTAGAACCACACAAATGGATGACATTTTCAAAACTAAAGAGAATATCAAATAAAAATTATTCCTTTTTTTCTGGCTAAAGCCCTTCACAACTAATTTATCCTTATACCGTGGAAATGGCTTACCATCTTTATGTTTTACCCTAAAAACCCACATTTTTTTAAATATTTTTCGATCTTTAGGTAACATAGCTAAATCAAAGGTATAATTATTATGTAGAGAATTCATTTCATATTCTATAGAATCAAACCACCTTTATTTTTCTTCACTTTCCATGGACTCATCAAGACTCTTTGATTCTCGTTTATCAGTCAAAAGTACATACTTAGTCGCAAATAACGAGATAAAGGAATTTTCTTTCTAGTATTTCTTCTAAGAGAACTCTTTGAAGCATAAATAATAGTTGGTCGTTGACCAACCACTTCATCTTGAACTTGAGCATCAACATGGTCATTCTGAATATGATCACCATCTTTAATATCAACTTGATTTTCATCATTTTGAAGATTTCATCAGGTGGAATAGTCACAGGATTAGGATTAGCATCAACTAGGCTATCAAAACTCTAAGAATCAACTTTCTCATCTTTGTCAAGATCTTCAGTTATTTCTTTTTAAAGAACACAACATCATGACTTCTAACAAGTTTCATTTCAACAAGATCAAAGAAACGATAACCAAATTCATCTTGGCCATAAACAACAAAGAAAAATGGCTTGTTTTAACATCCAAGTTTAACCTCTCATCCTTAGGAACATGCACAAAGGCTTTACACCAAAAAAAATTTAAGATGACCATAAAAACATTCATACTAAACTAAGCACTGCCAGGACATTACTATTCAAAGAAACAACATGAGATAAATTTATAACATAAGCATAAATATTAAGTGCCCAAAAGGAATCTGGTAGCTTAGCATCTGAAAGCATACATCTAACCCTCTCAACAAGAGTTCTATTCATCCTCTCTGGGAAATCAATTAACTGAGGGGTGTTTAAAGGAGTATTAGGATGTCGAATACCATGCTCTCTGCAATGTATATCAAAAGGGCCAATATAATTACCATCTTTATCAAGAACGAATGCATTTCAATTTCTTCTATGTATATCTCTCAAATAAGGTCTGAAAACTCATTAACACGTCAAGTACTCGATAATTGGACTTCAAAGAGAATACCCAGAGTTTGCAAGAACAATAATCATTAAAAGTCACAAAATGAAGTGCACCACCATGACACCTTACCTTAAAAGGACCACAAATATCAGAATGTACCAACTCCATCAAATCAAGCTTTCTTGAAGGCGGATGACTCTGAAAAGAAATTATCTTCTTTTTACCTGCTAAGCAATGAACACACTTGTTCAACTTTGTTTGATTCACTCCAGAAAGTAAATTCTTCTTGGCCAAATTGTTCATCCCCTCTCGTCATATGACTCAATCTTCTATGCCATAACAATTATGAAATATCATTCTCCACCAAATTTACTGAGCCTCTAAAAATGGAGCCCTGAAAAATGTACAAGTTACACAACTCGTCATCATGGGCTACAACCATCGAACCTTTAGTAAGCTTCCACTAGCCAGCGACAAGGGTATTAACATAACCCTCAGCATGAAGGTTTCCCATGAAAATTAAATTCAAGCGAACATCTAGAGAACGTTTGACATTATTGAGAACTAGTTTGGAACCATTGTTTCCAAACAAATTGTCTCAAAATCAAGAACAACAACCTCATGATTATTATCCATTTTTAACATCCCAAAATTACTTGGAGAATAAGAAGAAAATAATTCTTTCCTAGGCGTGACATAAGAAGTAGCACCAGAATACGCAAACCAGCTAGACTCATCATGAACCAGAATTAATGACATTTTCATTACAAGAAACAAATGATCATCATTAGCAACAACAACAACACGTTTTCATTGTCATCATGTTTCTTTTGTTGTCTCACACCTCGATTTTACTAAAGAATATTTTCTTGGTATACATTATTATAATCAATAGAACATGTTAAAACATTTTTATTTAGACATGGCTAGTCTACTTCTGTCATTTAATCTAACCTCTGAATTTGTTTCTCCACTATTTCCAGTAACAAAACATCGGAGTTTGAAGTAGAAGATGATGAGGCCTGAGATCTTCTTCTCATCTCTTCAATCGAGAAACCATTGTTAGCATATTCCATAGTTACAACACCACTAGGAGCAAAATTAGTCAAAATAGTTTGGAAGAGTATTAAAAAGTCATAGTCCGTACATTTCTTAATCGAATTTTACTTTCATTCTAGATAGCTGGTAAAGAACACCGTGAAAATCATTAATATTATGATAAAAAATAGGAGTACCCTCTTTATACATGATATTCATCAATTGTTTATATAAAAACCATATATTGTTGCTAGTCTTCAAATCATAGAATGTCTCGAGCTTGTCCCACAAACTTCTGGAATGTGTCTCATTCACAATGTGTTTTTAATATTATCTTCAATTCATTGTCTAATATAACCACAAACATGCAAGTGCTGAAATTCTCATTTCTCATCTGTCATGGACAAGGGCTTATTAGAAGTAACTACAAGTAAATACATTTTCTTGACAAATCGAAATCTCTCATCTTTCCTCTCCATGTATGATAGTTACTACCATTGAAAGAAACCATATTTCTCATATTTGTCTCTATCATTTAAATCAATTGCCTAACAATCAGATGTGCTGTCTGATACACGTCTATTGTTTGGAAAGTACAAGCACAAAACATATAAGTGACATGAAATGGTGCGATAGCGGAAGGGAAAAAACTCAAGTCACCAGACATTTCTCTTTCATTTTGAAGCAATATGAAGAATGAACATCAAGTATATGAACCTAATAAAACAACAAGTCAAGAATAAATCAATCACACAGGACACAAAGATTCAAGTGGAAAATTCTTTGATGTGAAGAGTAAAAAACCACATCACCAACTGCTCTACTATAAACACCAAGAGTTATAAAATTATTCTCTGAAATTAGACAGAAAAAAGTGGCAAACAACGAGTAATAACTAAACAAGATTGCACCAAAACTAGAGAATTAAAGGAGACATTTCACCCAATAACAAGCTACTATTTATGCCCCAAAATCATAAGCTAAAGACTTCTAAGATCTGAATCGCCATTGATGCCATTATCAATGCAAAACAGCTATGCTTTATGAATCACCTACTGAATTTGAGCACGATCAAACCAGTTTAAACGCCAATAAGTGGAAAACTTCATTTGGAGTAGGCAGAAAATTCCGAGAAGATTCAAACGGAAGTTTACCTTCCTCTAATCTCCAATCCTGTGACACAAACGGTTTCGTCTTTGAAGTTTTCTTTGTGTTCTTTTGAACTACAATAAGACCTAAATAAGCCTTATATATGCCACATAATATTGGGCTTATGGTCTAAAGTGATTTAGTCCTAATAAGACTTTTTAGTTAAGTCCATATAAAAATATGCGACAACCTCCACTTAGTCAGTCCAGGGGAAAATATCAAGATCCTGAAGCATCAGACCAAATCACAGCCAGTATACATGAGTCTAGCCGATTCACCATGCTACAATCTGACAGAGATTTCCATCGTTCGCTCGCCTCTTCCACATCCTGAACACCAGATTTCACAAAATAATGGCAAATACAAACTTGCGACACAATAAAAAAATTGGATGAGTAACATTAAGGTGGAAATAATGATGTTCTTACAACATGTCTTAACATTTCACATTTTCACACAAGTCTTAACAGTTGTGAAGTTCAAACATGTATTTAACTTGTAATTATGTCGAAAATCATTTGCAGTATTTTTTGCTTCTCATCTTTAACAAATACATTTCCAAGTGCGACATCCTTAATACTCACTGAGTTTCTCAATGAAGGGTAAACGTGTATGGCAAAAAAATTGGGCTCGGCAGATGTGATCCAGTAAAGTGGCAAACATTGTGGCAAAGTGGGTGGGAAAAATATTAAAATAGTTCTGATCTTAGAAACTAATTTACCCTTGTGTTCGCTTTTATATGATGGTTAATTTGATTCGGGGGAGTTAAATAAAGAAATAAAGTATTTTTAAAAAATTTGTGGGGGGGGGGGGGGGTGGGGGGGGGGGGGGGGGGGGGGGGGGGGGGGGGGTGGGGGGGGGGGGGGGGGGGTAGTGCCGGAAAGGGTGGGAAGAGGAGAGGGGGAGGGAGGGAGGGCGAACGCGACTAGGGGGGGGACGCAAAAGGGGAGGGAAAAAGTAGGGGACGGGGCGAGGGCAGCGTGAACCGAGACGGGGGGCAGGGGGGGAGCGGAAAAGGGGGGAGCGGGGACGGGGGCGAGAGGGGGCGGGGGGGGGGGGCGGGGCATGGGGAGAGAGCCGAGAGGAGGGGGGGAGGTGGACAGGGCGACTGGGGCGGGGGGGGGGGAGCCCGGGAAGGAGGAGGGGGGAGGGGTGGCCGAAGAAAAAGCGGGCCATCCCAGAAAAATCTGACACAACCCACAAAAACTTTCAACTCTGAGCAAGCAGACCCCCAAACCTCTATAAGGGTGGGGGGGGGGGCGAGTTCATCAAAGACCAACCAAAATCGCCCAAAAGCAGGAAACAAACAAGAGCCAACCCAACCGAACAGACCAACAACACGACAGACAGGACTCACACCACAAGGCACCCACGTAAAGCTACAGAAGGACGCAAACACAACACCCCGCACGCCAGCCACAAAAACCAACACCCAAACCCTCAACCACAGATACGCACGGGCAATGCACAAACAATCAACAACACAGAAAGACAGCCCGGCACCCAACACCCAATAGAGAACTCAAAAAACAAATCCACAATACAAACCCAAACATCCTATCAAAAAACCAAACACAAACACCACTAGAAAACACACCAACAAAAAAAACCAAATACAATACAAACCAGAACACGACAACGAGCCAACAAATAAACAAGAAAAAAAAAAAAACAAAAGCAAGCAAAAAAAAATACAATTAAAAAAAAACAACCAAAACAAGACCACCAACAATAGAAAAACACAAAGACAGCACCCACCCCACAAAAAAATGGCAAACACAAAACAAAAACCTCAAACATACACAAAAAGACACCAGAAGAAAAGAAGCCAAAGCAAACCCAACAAACACCCCCCGACAAAACATGAGACCCAGCCCCTCAACAACACCAAACACAAACACAAAGCAGCCAACAAAACGTACTAACAAACGAAAACAACAAAAACAAAATGTCCACCCCGAAACACTCCCAAAAAAACACAAAATTAAACTCACAGAACCAGAGCAAAAATTCCACGCACCACAGCGATACACCAAACGCCAACGCAAGCCAAAAAAACACGCTCCGACCACAACAACGCACAGAGCCGATCAAAAAATAAAAAAAAAAACAAAACCTACACACAACACACCAATCCATCAACACAAAACAACCCAAAAACAAACCCAACACCGAAAAACAACCAACAAACAATAACAAAAAACAACAACACAAAAAAACCCCACAAAGAACCAATCCCAAACAACACCCACAAAAACCCAAAACACACCCACAACCCCACAAACAAAAACCAACAAACACCCCACTAAAAACAAAGAAACTACAAACAAACACATCCCCATACAACAACAAACGAAATCCAAGTAATCAATAAAACACTGAATACATACAAACCAAAAAAACAAAAATAAATCACAAACTCAAGAGACAAACAACTCGACGAGACAACGATACTGCCCGCAAAAAAAAAGATGCGGACAAAAAAAAAACAAAGAACGACACCAAAAGAGGACAGGACCAATAACGATCAATAGACTACAAAAACCATGACTACAAGGCCAAGCACATAAAAAAGACACAAAGGAAACCAAAAAACAACACGAAAACAACAAAACAAACTCACACCAGACCCAAATATCAACTACACCCAAACAAATCCCCTACAATAACAAAACACAACCAGCAGGACTAACACATCACAAAAAGATGAAACACAAAACTAAACACAAACCCTAAGCAACCACAAACGCACAGAAAGCACCCAAAAAATACTATAAACACCAAACCATAAATCTAGTTAACCAACACAAAATGAACAAAATCCATAAGGAAGCAACCACAACCGAATACGCAAAACCATCAACTAAGATAAAAAAAGGGCAGAAAAAGAAAAGGCAAACCAAACAACCCAAAGACACCCCCGCAGGTATAAACAAAGCCCAGGAAGAACAAACGCAACACAATGAAACAAAAACAATCGCCCAAACAAAGCCCGGAAGACCACACAGAGAACAAACAACAAAACCAAAATCAAAACGAAAGAAAAGACAGCAAAAAAGCAAAACAAATCAAAAACAAAAAACCAAACAAAACAACACACAAAGCGGAAACACAAACAAGGCAATCCCGCCGACTCAAAAAACCATATCAAAGCCCAAGATAAACCCAAAAACAAGATAAACAAAGAAAAACACAAATAACATAAACCAAACAACAAGAAGACAAACGGCGGACGGGGACGGCGGAAGAGCGAGGGTGGGGGTCCTTCTGTCATCTTTCAACCCGAGGGGGGGGGGGGGGGGGGCGGGGAAGGTGGGGGGGGGGGGGGCGCCGGGGGGGGGGGGGGGGATGGGGGGTGTGGTGGTGAGGCGGGGCGGGGGTATGGTACAAAAATTTTATTTTTTTTTGCTTTTTTGGAGATTTTTATTTGGTGGTAGGGAGGGGGATGGGGGTAGGAATTATAGGAAATTGTGTGACTATAAACATTCATTAAGAGTAAAATAACATTTTATAGTGTTAAACTACTATTTAGAGAAATATAGAAATATATGTATTCATTGATTGGAAACTGACTAGGAGAGGAACAGTATGTCACATAAATTGGTATAAGAGAAAGTATAATATAACTTATTTAGAAAAATAATAAGGCTGAAAAGTAGACAAATATTACACGATGAATTATACGTTAATAGAGCAGCAAATTAATTCCTGAATTGGGTGTTAGATAACTGTCTAAGTAACAGTTTATTTCCACATGGGTGCAGCACACAAAATGATTATCACTAGGATCAATTATATATGAATAAACAATTTCCCATTCCCTATTGGAATAACGTGATGTCTCATGAATCAACACGTTATTAGATAAAATAAGTTAAAAAAAACAAACAAAAACCAAATGAAATAAGTAACATATACGCAAAATAGAGAGTTTATAAAGAAATGATGGCGCAACGAGACTGGACAGAGTGCTCGAAAATGAGGTAATAAGGAGTTAGTATCTTTTTTTCTTTTATCGCGTGCAGTTTGAAAGAAAATGTCAAAATTGGGAAGACAATTTATAAAAGAGGAAACTAATCAAATGAAGACAAGACGCAAGACATTTTGTCCTCACAGACAAGTTGTTGAATTCGAGTCAAAGGATACGAAACATTTTTCATGAAATGTTTTAAGAGTATGCGGCAATAAATAAACTAAGTTTTAATTAGTTACAAATCAACAAGGACAGACAACTTCTAAAATTCATCTCCTTCTAAAAATGAGGTTGCGTACCGAAAATGCGTGATAGAAAACAATTACCCCGTACAAGAGGCCCAACACACCTCCAGCTTGTTAAGAATGTGGTTGCGTGAGTTCGGCCTACAAGACAAGGTGGTTCATAGTCTGTTATCATTGTTTAAAAACAATATATTTGCTTGGCAGTGATGTATTTCGGGAACGATAGACTATAAAGCCTCCCTTAACAGAGTAATGGGACCATGGGTCTCTACTACACTTCAGAAAGAATACGAAGAAGCTAATGCCCGTAAAATCACACACAATGATTTACGTGGAGGAACCTCCTTGCCATTAAGGGAGTAAAACCACGACCTGTCTCACAGGTTTCAATCGTTCACTAATCGTCAAAAGCAAAAGTAAAACACGACGTCTACACCAAACGGAACCGAAAGAGTTAGCAATCATAACCGTTAAGCATAGTCTCTCTTGGCTAGGAACAAGCTAAGTAAGAAAAAATTACCCACTAAGTATCCCAACATGGACAACTAGACAGTTAACACAACACACCAATTCCTTTATAGATTCAGGAATGGTTTAAGTTAAGAACAAGAGAATGTATTCTAAACAAACAAACAAAAAGCTCAGATATTGCTGTTGTTCTTGGAATTTAATTTTTTGTTTTTTTTTTTTGCCTTTGCCTTAGTTGTAGCCGTTGCAAGAGTTCTTGGGAAAAGTTTTTTATCAAGTGGAAAAAACTACACAAAATGTTTAGGAAAGGTGCCTCTTTTTATATGGGCAAGCACTTTCCTAAACTTCTTTGCCATTGGCTGGAAAGTCACAGTTCTGAGCTGGTCAATCGGAAGTGTGCACCTACTTTATGTACCTCTCCAGCTGTGCAGTTCGATGGCTTCTCATCAATGAGAGCTTGGTACCTCTATCCTAGGTCATGGGTTCGATGTCTATACGGCAATATTTCTGACACTTGACAGTACACCTGGCAGATGTACTCACTGAGCAGATAAAATTACGCTGGACCTTTATGATAGTCCCAAGTTTGTCAAATCATGGAAACTAAAAATTACATTTTTCCTCCTTTTTGATGATGACAAGACAATTGATATGATCTGAAATCTTTACTCCAGGAATTTGTCTTTCCACCCTGACTGTATATTACCCCTACGTATATTCACCTTATTCCCCCTTATGTATATTACCCCTTACTTATTTAGCTACTTACCAATTTATTTCCCCCCTGTTGGACATTCATAAAAAAGGATATGCAGATGAACCATGATGTGTCACATCATAAAATACTGAGCAAGATCAAAGCAAAAGACAATCAAATAAATAGAGGAAGAGCGTTCTCAAAAGGCAAGATCGGAAGAACAAACAAAGTGAATAAAGTACCAACATGCCTTATAACATAAATACATTAGAAATACAAACGATAAAAAACCATCAACCGATGATCAAGCCACACAAAAAAAAAATGACACAGGGAAGGATGATTGACAGTAGGACAGAGGGGGGAGTGTGTAGATAGGGGAAATGGATAACAAAGATCGTGGTCGTGCAATTGGCAGCATCATTATCCTTTGATGTACCTTGTTGCATGCAGGTGGCAGTTATCTTTTGCCTTAAGGATCATTGTTTCTCTTTCTTCGAGAGCTGGTACAAACTGAAGAACCAAGTCCACCTCACTCTTGTGCAGTAAGTAGTTCTCGTTTGATAGCAACATTTTCAGCCTCTTACCACTCAGCCCGCATGTGAGCTCTTCAATCTCATGTTTAAGCGATCCAGGTCCTCAAGAAGTTGAGCCATTCTGATTTTTGGGAGCCCTCTACCTTAAATACTTCACATTCAAATCGTTTGGTTAACAGTCCACAACCGTTCCAAATCACAAGGGAATTGGAAATGCTTGCATACTTCAGTGAGAAAGTATCCTAACCAATTCCCATGTACACCGTTCATATCAATGACAGTTTTGTGAATGTGCTCATATCATGTAGATTAGAAGGCTCAGAGCGTTGCATAAGCTGCACACGTGTGCCAACATTACCATCACATACAAGTCAGCAAAGGAGAAGGTAAAGAAGGTAAGCCAACAAGTGTTCTCTTTTCTGGCGAGGAAGGAGCACCTTGTTGACGAACTCAAAGACCAGCGATAGACTCACTCTTTCACTAATTCTCTATAGACCCAGCAAACTTCGTTGTGGGAGTATTATAAAATCATAGAGGCAAATTCGAGAGCAGTTGTGCCCAGCACAGACCGGGTCCCCTCTGGAGGCACTTGAGGATTTTTCCCAACACCTCCTCATCCAAAGAAATGGCCATATTGTTACCCTGTGAGGAGGACTCACATCTTCCATGGACCATAAACTGTAGTAAAATTCAGAACTCTTTTCAGGGAGGATGGGGATTTCTTGCGAACAGGGCAGCCAGATGGAATCTCCACCATGTATGCAGAGAATCCATTGCAGGAAGAGTTATAATCCCCAATATCCAAAAAGACTGTTCAGGTGAGAACTGCTTGTTGCGACCTCAGGACTGTTACTCATGTTTTGTGCCAGTTGATCATCTCACTTTCTGTAGCCTTGGAGGATCCAGGTCCCTTAGTGACTGCTTTCTCTTTCTTCCCATTTTTGGACACAAATGTGATTGTTCCACCTTGTCCTTGTACGCACACCAGTTCCCGTTTCTTTTAATAACTTCGTTTTTCTCTTTTTCTTTCTCAGCTTTTCTCCCGACAACTCAACCAAGGTTCTTCAAGTATTCTGAAATTGAACCGTGAAGGTTCGTGCCATTCGTGACATGTCGAGATGTAGACGGAAAACCGGGCACTGCCTCTCAAAGGGCACCTATCTCAGATCAACTTTTGTGCAGCAGACCTTTATTAGGTCGTCTCTCTAGGAGGACCTCTGAGTCACCACGACCGTTTCCTTACTTTTCGACTCCTCAACCTTCCGCATTTAAGGTTCTTCTCACTTGCAGATTCAGATGAAGAGGAAGAGAGTACCGCCCTAAATCGGGGTGTTGATCGAAAAAGGGGTTGAGAGTGGCCTTACCTCTTCTCGTTCCAGGGAAGAACATCTAGTGTGTTTGACTCTGGACTCTTGACTCAGACAATCATTGAGGGATTTCAACTCATCGAGTTTCCTAACTAGTGCCAGTAGTATTTAGACTCGGAAGCCCTAGTTTGTGGTAGATCTCCTCAAACACTTAAAGTTTCAGGCAAGATTCATGTCTTCAGATGGGACAGGTTCAGTAGGTTAGCAGAAGTGTGTAGCATCTAGGAGAAGAAAGGGGTTATCAGAGTGTTTGGTGAGGAACGGGTGGGGAGGATGTATGGCTTGAGCAGTTGTTGAGAATTAGAATGCCAGGGGCCGATTTTCAACTAAGAGCCGTCCAACATTTGTGTAGAAGAAGATGGAAGAGGAAGACTGTTTGTGGAGACTGGAAGATTTTCGTTGAAAAGCAAAAAAGAAGGAAGTAAGACATATTCTTGCTCTTTGAAATTTGATTAGCGACGACCTTTTGAGTAACCAAGGATCTAAGATGAGATAATGTTAAGAGACAGGATGAGAGTTTACAAATAAGGCTTTCTTAAAAGAAGTGTACTAACAGGTGGGTGCCCGGTCCTGTGTGATTTGAATTAGCATTCGTTTGCGGGAGAGAAACGATTGGGATCGATCGGTCACGAGTAACAGATGACGAACACGTGGCATTTTCAACAGTCAACAATTTTTTAGTTTAAAGTTCTAATGTAAAAAATGGCTAACCTGGCAGTACCATGGAGACCATGATAAGTTTAACTTGTCATTCACAGATAATTATTTAGCCTTCTTTTTGCTGAGCAGGTGTCGCCGTTACTGAGAGACTACCTACCCTAAAGATTATCAAAAAAAAGAGATCTTTGTTAGATAGTTATAAAAATATCACACAAAGGATGTCCGCACCGCGCATAGTCTATCCCAATTATTGAAGGATTCCCACGGACTGGAGGCTACAAAATCAATCACTTGAGATCATAGACACTTCCCCAACATTTAATCGATCCTCTCCATGATTGATTAGTCTGTTGAGAGCCTTGTGAAAAGGTCTTCAATCTGTTCCTCCGTGGACCATATGTGAGCACAATATTCTTCTCAACATTATCTCTCAAAAAAATGATGTCTAAAATCAATGTGCTTTGTTCTCTTATGATGACTGGGGTTCTTTCCCAACTAACCGCTATTAGTATTGTCACACATAAGAGGATAATATTTGTGGTTGGGTTGACAAAAAGTCTTTTAAAAAGTGTTGCCTGAATCCACAACAGATCGAGAAAAACAGGCTGCAACAGCAACATATTCAACTCTTCAGAGGGTTGTAAAGAGCCACAGAAGTTTGCTTCATGGACTCGCAAAGAGGATAAGGATGCATCCAAGGCAAAGGACTCATTCCAGAGGTTCTCTCTCCGTCAACTTGATAACCTGGCAAATATGTCGAGCATCTGACAAAACCAAATAGATCACCCCCCCCCATCACTAAAGTATGTCACCTGCAGAGATAGAGACAGAGAACCACGGTCACTCCTGTTGTCTTCAAATCTATCTAAGAATACGTTTTGCAGCCTTCAGGTGGGAATCACGAGGAATGCTTGAAACCGGGCCCACATTCAACACTATAACAATATCAGCTGCTAGCAGTCAGATATAACAAGGAGCCACAATGGATGCCTCTGGAAAGGGTCTGATTCCAAGGGGACAGATTCTTTCTACTATCATATTGGAATTGTTCCTCATAGCCATATAGTACTACAAGAGTGTTTACATGTCACACAACATAGATATTGAATTTTCTTCAGCAGTTTGTCTTGCTTATACTCCATCCTAGGCAATTGAATAAAGTCCCCTATTGTTGATGATGTGCTTGATTTGCAGCCCAATGCGAAGAATGTGGACACTTTCACCCATCATACTCATTTCACACTCCCTTCCATCAGTGAGGAGAATTCTTCACAGAGAGTGTCCTGAAGTAGCTCCAGAAGATTATGTCATGGCACATGACTTGAATGATAAGCAATTCTTGTTCTCTTTTTAATAAGAAACAAAGTATTGTCATCTTGCCTCTTGAAACATTCTTCAGCAGAAACTTTAACAACCTTTCATATCATGTTCTGGAGCTTGTTTCAAACCATATAGTGCCCTTATTCAATCTGAACACCATTGATTTGGTAGGTCTGATCGTGTCATAACCCAGAGGGGTGCTTGGGGACATATACGTCCTCTTTGAGACTGTCTCAATTCAGAAATGGCGCACTCTTCACATCCATTTGATGTACAGACGTGAGCCCATAAAAGCAGCAAAGGCTATTAAGATTCTAAAGCTTCCATTTGGCAACAGGTGACAAAAGGTCGTGTATGCATTAGTCAATTACTTCGGTTCCTGATTGTATCCTTGCAATACCAACCTGGACTTTATTCTAGTATCACATCCATTTTCATCAAGTTTGTTTCTGGGAAGTAACCACCCTGAAGATTTATCTTAGGTATATTGTGTCTCGCGACTTCAGGTCGACGATACCACCCGCGATACACCCCCATTTAAGCCCTAATAATTCTTGTATAAAACTGATGAAGCTTTTCTTGCATAGGAATTGATCCAGTCGACCATCACGGGTCCGACCAGAAACCGCAGCGCGACGTTGGCACCCACACGGAGGCCGACTAGGGAAGGCGAACGCAAACAACGAAGAAACACAAGAGGAGGCGAAAGACGGAAAACGCAGTGACGAAAGCAAGGAAAGAACGGCGAAAAGGGTGGGGGGAGGATGTGGCATAGCCCGTGGGGGAGTGGGTGGGAGGGGGAGAGGGAGCGGGGGGTGGTGGAAGAAAGGACGAAAGGGAGGGTCCACGCGGATGCGTGGGCGGTAAGGCGAATGAGGGACTGAGAAGAGACAAAGGACTGAAGAGACGCACGTGAAGAGGACAGAGGGCCGAAGCGCTCGTGGGAGCCGATTGTTGGCGGCGGGGGCGCCACAGTGGGACGGGCCGTCGACTCGTACCTGGAGTTTGTGGGGGGCGGGGTTAGAAATGGTTGTGTTTAGTTCGATTTGTGTTGGTTGTTTGTTTGGTGTTTTTGCTAGATGTGTCATTTTTTTTTTTAGGTGTTTCTTGTTTGTTTTTTTTTAAATTTTTTTAATACTTATCATCCACAAATCTGGAAGTCATCACCACAAGAACATCTATCCTCAAATACTAAATCAAGAATATCTAGGAAACTAAATTATAATTAGCTAGTCCATGCCGAACTTCAAGGCATCACGACATGAAGAAGAAAGATACAGTGCCAAGCTAGAAGCGTTAGATCACCCTTGAGATGTACGTACGTCGATGAACGATTTGCGGTCTAGCGTTGCTGGTGTAGTTGAAAGACGATGTGTACATGTTCTCGCACTTCCACAAAATAGGCAAAGATAAAAAAATTACAGTGGGGTCAGTAACAAATACAAGCGAGTACTGAGTAGCTAATCGGCCAACTCAAGTTAGAAGGCAATATATTTCAGATAATATCATAAATCAACTAATATCTTAACAGGTGATTTAGCAACAAGTATAAAAATCATTACACAAAAACAACCACATCCATGAGGACTCAAGCCTCCCAATAGCCATACCTTGGATAAAACAATTTTTTTGGATTGAGTATATCTTAAAATATTTCAAGATTCATTCGGACTTTATCCCTCCCATGGTCGAGTAAAGTGACACTCTGCTACACAACTACTATACTGTGCCGGAACGTACACACGATCCATATACTATCCTTGTGCGGAACGTGAAACCTGATCCATATTTACTATCCCTAGTGTCGGAACGGACACTCGATCGCCATATTACTATCCTGGTGCCGGAACGTGACACTCCGAGGTCCATATACTATCATGTGGTTCGGAACGTGACACACCGAGCCCATATCATTATCCTGGGTCGGAACCGTGTGAGACACTATCCGAGTCCATCTACTACCTGTGTCGGAACGTGATCACCCGATCCTCTATTAATCCTGGTGTGAACGTACACCGTCCTCTATTTACTATCCTGGTGTCGGAACGTGACCACCCGATCCTCGGAATATTACTACTGTCTAGGTGGTTGGAGACCGTTTTGACAGCCCGATCCTCTAATCTCAGTTACTGTAGTTCATCAAGCCTTCTTCTTATACCAGGCATCATCATATTAACAACGTAAATTTGGATTAAGATTCTGAACTAGCCACATCATTCTATTTCAGGTCAACAATTTCTTCGAATATTGCATCGCAATATAGATTATGATACCTATATATTCTATTATATATATATCTCGTGCTGGTTATATATATAACTCATCATGCCTACACACAATTACGCATATAGACGGGTTGGGGATTTACTAAATACTACCCAGAATCCATATCATTCTACTATTAAGAGGTTTGATTGAGAAATAGCATTAAACCATAACCTATCCTCCACCGCAAGAATTCGTGTCAACAGAACTATCTCCAAAGCTGCGTTATTGCTATCTTCGATCGATTCGTTTCTCCCTCTCTTTGTCTTTTAGATTTTCTTATCAAACCCTGTTGTTTCTTTACCTAAGTAGTCATGATGAGTAAAGTTAAAAGATGAACTAAAAGTAACCTGCACTACTTGTTTTCAAGGTTCTCCCTTTTAACCCCCAAGTAATTAAAATTATTAACATTAAACCAACTAATTTTATAATTCATAGCAGTAGGAATAAGTACAAAGCGCCTTAAAAAATTTATAACATGTAAATCCGGACTCCATGTCAGGGTCACGCAGTTGTGATAGGGTCCACGCAGCCTGCATGTCCGTCACAAAGGTCAGAGACTCGATGCAGTACAAGTTTGTGACGGCCCATCATGCCTGAGAAGGTCCGATCCTTCCACCCCGTCGCGACGTCAGGAGTTCGATTCAGTACCCAATTTTTTACTATCTGTTGTCTAATGTGCTGGGGAACCAAGGGCCCCTCGACGGTCCGTGACGTGCCCATGACGGTCGTAGTTAGGGATCCGATACGACCAGCCAGTTTTTCCAGAAATATAAAAGATCATGTTGACTCAAACGACTAAAACATGTGCTACAATCACGCTCAATGCTCCTTTTACATTCTTATGGTAAATTAGATATATGAAGCTGCAGTATGCAACTAAGAATTTCTTATTTTGGAATTTAGTTTGAATTTCAGATCAAGGGAGAAATGAGATATGACAAGAGGATGTGAGGGAGAACTATGCTTCCATCCTGACTGGCAGCCGACTTGACTTTTGGCAGATCAGCTGTTTTCTCATCAGGTGACATCATCTTCTGGGGAGTGTGATGTACTCTGGCTGGAGTTTGAGTAGTACCAGTGTACACAGTATCACTCCGGTCAACACGCCAGACACATCTTTCAGGACTGACTAGGATTACTGATCTTATCACGATCATTTTTAGTTTTTTGATCTGCAATCAGCTTTCAGCTCCTTCAATCTATTGGATTTGAGCATTCAGAACTCATCATTTGATCCCTCTTCTTCAAGATCCCATTTTCATCAAAGACAATGAATGCTTTCTTCAAGCATTTGGTCGTGGTTAATTACTGTAGGCTTTGCGTGATGAAGGAAGATCCAAAAATACTCCTTCATCCACTTCTGGGATCAAATTTTCCTACGATCAATCCTTCCATTAGTCAGCACAAAACATTCTGCATTCCAAATGCCCTCTAAGATAGATTTTTTTTTTCCCAGCATTGGCATTCTGTGTTGGCAGTTCGATGGAGTTGATTTAACACAAAACTCTTATTAGACAACTGTTGTAACATGACATGCTGTGTTAAAACAAACTTCAGCCAAGAAACTTTGAGGAAGATTTGATTCAAATTATCATGTTCTGGCAATGTTCACAAGGTTTGTTCTTCTTTCCACTCTCCATTTTGTTGAGGAGTCTTAGAGCAGAGAAATTAGTGGATTGTACCATTTTTCCATACAGAATCATCTAGTGTTGTGTTTTCAAACTCGTGCCATAATCAGATCGAATGCTGCAAACAACTTGATTCAAATTTGGTTTGAATCATTTGAGATACCACCAGCTCTTCAGCTGTATCTCCTTTGATCTAAAAAAAATCTCGTCCAGGTGTATGGTGCAGTTGAATAGTCATAACAAGCACCAAAAGTAATTCTTGCCATTTCTGCTTTGAACCTTCAGGGTACACACAGGGTCCAATGAAGCATCTTATAAGGTTCTGATGAGTTACTGATTCTGGGTTAAAAGATGACTGATTTGCTTCCTTTAACACAAGCCAGATATTTTATTTTCAAGCAAACTTCATTTTGGGGCAAACCTCGGATACCCATGTCCTAGCAAATCAACTTGTTCAATAAAGATCGAACTCACATGTCCCAGCCTACGAGCCAGAGATTCAGCATTTTCGTTGTTGAGCACTGAGACAGTTTAAGTCATCTCCATGAGACGGTTCCAAGTTGGCCACATATATATTTTTACGTTTTGTTGTGCAGTGAAGAATTACTTTGTTTGTAGTTAAGACTGTCCACCACAGTGTAAATTATCTCAGAATGTAACTGTGATCCTCACTTTCCGTTATACAGATTTGTGAAACACTTAGCAAGCTGTACTTAAACCCATCCCTGGTAAAATTGCAATTGACTCTTCAAGAGATCTTCCTACTTTGCCAACTCCCAAAAAAGGTACCCCTTCTTTCATCACCATAGACACACTCCTCCTGTGGAGGGTCTTGAGTGAGAGGAAGGTACTGTACACACCGTCATATGTAGAGAAAGCCAATATCCATATACCAACATTGACTGCTGCTCCCTCTCACCACCTGACCGAAAGGTCACTGTTAGCCGCTGGGAAACCCATGTTCAGCTTGAGTTTCACCAGTAGGCAGACTAAAGGAGTTGATTGATGGTACTGGTCCAATCTGGTAGATTTTGAAAGCGTTCTAACAAAAGACATAGGCGAGGAACAAATTTTTTTTTTTTTAAATCTGTGAGTGAGACAGGATCTGTAGGACCAGGGCTCTCTTTTGTACAATTTTGTCTTTCAACATAATTAGAGTACTTCACATGAGTTTCCAAGCTACACCTACTCATTCTGAAAGGCGCCAATCGTCTTACCACAATGAAGACACCAAGATCGTCAGACACAAAACTCAACATACTACTGTGAGGATCTATTTCAAGGAGGACTTATGTTCCGATCCAGTCCTGCTTCTTACATTGAATTACTTGGATTGTCGCATTTGACAGTAACTTGTTGAGGATTGGTCCATTAATGAGAGTTTTTCGAAGTTCTTCCTTAGAATTACAAATCCTGTTCTAATTTGTTAACTTTTCAAGTGACAGACTAGATTTTGTTCTCAGAGTTTTTCAATTTTTCTTGAATTTCAACTTGCAGGACTATTTGACTTCCACTCAGCTTTTCAGCTTCTCAGTAATCTGATTCACATGGTTCTTCAGTTTAGAGTTATTTGACTCTAGAGACACCATTCTGACATTTCTATAAAGTTAACTTTGTTTTCAGTAAGCTTTCAAGTTCAGAATTCATGGTGTTTCTTTCAGATGTAACTCTATCACATAATCGAGCATGACCTTTTGCCAAAGTCTCAATTTGTTAAGAGAATATTATCAAGTCATTTTCAGTCAAGAAAGACGTTACTGATTGCCTCTCTCATTTTCAGTTGATCCATGAGAGGCCAAACATTTCATTGAGGACAGTGCCTCCTCATGCGAAACAATCTAGACACATTTTTCTTTTTTGCTAATCAGGATCTTCTGAATCACTTGAAGAATCCCCCAAGAAGCAAGGGCCCTTTTTGGGACAACTGAATATCAGCAGCAGCTTTACGATTCTCTCTTACAAGGTACCAGGTCCCTTCTATTTTTTCTTTGTCACCACTGTGTTTTTGATGTTCTGGTTTTCATGCTTGAGCCAAAAGACACTGTCTGAGGAAGCTGCCCAGATTTTCACACCTGTAGCAGGATCACCTTGAGCAGCTTTCGGTCCCACTTGTTCCTCTTTTATAATTTTGTTTTTCCTCACAATTTTTAAATCTACTGATGAGGTATGCCATATCATCATCATCATCTTGAATCTCATCTGATTTATACTTTTGCATCAATGGACTTGTCTTCTTGGCTTCCTTCTTTGACAACTCAGAGTTGCGAGCATCTCATGGGGTTTTCCAGTTCCAATCAAGGCATCCATAGAACACCTTCAAGTCCTGGCTTCTGGAATTTGGCATCAACTTTGCTCTCCAAGACTGTTGGAAGAATTCGAAGCACTTTCCTGACTTGTTTGGTCATGCTTAGAGGTTCACCCAGAATTCGCTAGCTCATTGGTAATGGAAGACAAACTGGTGAACATGTCATGTATTGTTTCTCCTGCCTTCATTTTAAGTTCTCATCACGTGAGGTAAGCATTGTCAATCATTAGATTCTGTGACTTGTTCAGTTCCTTTCATGGCAGTCTTCAAGCAGTCCGAGATTTCTTTAGCAGAATCACAGGCTGGACACCTGTTGTACTCATCAGGTCCATCCCACAGACCAGAAGAGTTGTAGCTTGAAACCTGTTTCAATCTTGTCCTGTCAGTTCGTCATATTTCTGCCTAGGCTTTGGAACAGTAATGGTCTTCTCTCCATCCTTTTCTTCCATCATAGAACAAATGGTCCTATAGAGCAATCCCATACTCTCCGTCTTAAGCCATGAGGTAGGCATGCATTCTAAACTTTCCACCAACTGTAGAAATGTCCATTGAACGAGGAGGTCGTGTGAGACTGACAGTCTCGAGGTTAGTGGAGCTGTCATTCTAAGCAATTCATTTCCTGGTGTTAACCGCAAATAGATAGTGCCTGCTCTGATACCACTGATAGAATATAAGTCTTCACTAACAAGGGAATGACAGTATCCTTAATACATTCAGAAAAATACCAGAAGTTAAATGCAAGTTAAAATCAACACATGATTTACGTGGGAAACCTCCTTACTTAAGGGAGAAAAACTACGACATGTCTCAGAAAGATTTTCAATCGTTTTCACTAATCTTCAAAAAGCAGGAAAGTTAATAACACGATTACACCAAGTAAGAAAGAGGTATCAATCTTCCGTTAAGCAAATAGTCTCATTGATTAACAAGCCTAAGTAGAAAAAAATCTACCACAAGCTATCCCAACTGTACAACCTAGACTTTTAACACACACACCAATTTCCTTTATGGATCAAGAATGGTTTACAGTTTAAGAACAAGAGAAGTATATCCTAATACTAAACGGAAGCTCCAGAAATGCTGTGTTCTTGAATAA